>JABTTQ020000238.1:0-181390 GCA_016081115.2 Rehmannia glutinosa | reverse complement strand
TTCCAAGTATAAAATAGTTAAATCAAGTAATAAGTAAGTTGACAAAATCAAGTATGAGACACTTGTTATTTCAATATAAAATTTGGATTTTTATATAAGGTAATTCCCAAGTATTATTATTTCGAAAATATAATGTTTATTAAATGATTTTTCAAGACAAAGATATTGTATTTTTAAAAGACTAATTTAATAGTAGATAGTTTTCAAAGATCCTTAAGATGAAATAGATAACGATGCTAAATCTATTAAAATAATTTGAATCACAAAATAAATAGTAGATATAAGAATAAATTATCGGATTATTTAAAAATTGTATCGGAATAAGAAAGTAATACCCGCAATCGTGTCATCTACATTGAAAAATCGGGGGTTCACATTCTCCCTCCTTAAAGGAATTTGGTCCCCAAATTCTCTTCTTAGATAATTCCTTTCAAATTCTAGATAAGATTCATACTTATTGTATCTATTCATGAAGTATCTATCTCATCCTCAATATCAAAACTTAGGGGCCTGGAGGCGCTTATATTCGATCCAAGTTCCCATCACCAATTTCCAATAATCATTCTACAAACATATCTCTAACAACCTTAGTGGTTCTCAAAATTTCTTGTCATTACCTTGTAATAGACATTATTCATAGTGCCCTATTCATGTGATCCGTAACATATGCACCAATATACGATTATCACTTAACCAATCATTTCTACTCCACATTTCATTCTAATGTATTATTCCCATAATTATTATCTCAAAACATACTTCTCATAATCCAATCCCGAATATATCATTGCTTATCACATCTAGTCAATATTTCATTTACTTAAGGAAGTGATACTCATTATAATAGAGTTGATTTAACTAAATAGTCGACACCTATTCATATCGTCGTATATTTCCTCTAACAATTGGTAGTATATTTCATCGCTAAAAGTGCAAAATCAACCCAAAATTTCCACCCATCAACATATAATAGTCGAGATCTCAAGAATCTTTAATAAGTCGTTTCCACGATAATCATAGGAGTTGCTCATACTAAAATCCTAATAGCAATTTAAATTTCCCATATCCATAAGGACTTTCATTATTCCAGATAAAGTCACTCTTCTTAAATAACTCATATAAAGTACGAGTGTCCATTCCATCATTAGTTATTCAATACTTAAATAATCGACAACTAAGTCACAGTCAACCAACTTAATTAATCAACCACTTTAAATATCAGATAAGTGTCTAAATCACAATAATAGTCACAATAATACTAGATAATCATCATCAAAAAAAAATAGTTCGTAACTTAGACATTATAACTTACGAAATACTTAGTTGTGGCATCTCATCAAGGTCTTATAATATTCAGATCCTTAATGTATCTTATCCGTGATACCTAAACTGCTAGTTAGATTCCCACACTTAAGCCTGTACATGGATTTGGGATGAAAAAAGCAAAGGCATCATCGGTAAATCATACTTAGTCATTCCCATACTATTATTCTCCAAAGTAATATCATTAGGTATCTAGATTCTACAATATATCATATAACCAAATCATATATTGTCAAGTGATGAACTTATATCCTTCAATTCTCATCATATCATGGCATTATAACCTTCAATTCAAGAAATTTCTAAACACCTAACGCCCAAACCGAGGGATATTTGGGTATGTTAGCACTATGACAACCCAAAAGAGTTCAAAAGGTTGTCCAAGATTTAACTTAGGCCATCTAGTAGCGGTACCCAATCCAAGGTCGGAGGAACTGTCCTGGGTCACTCGGTGTAAGTTTCCTCCTTACAAACCGAGCTCGATACCATAATCATCACGCCCCAAACGTGACGCGACAACGATCAATCACTTAAACAGAAATAATCAACAAATCCCCAATCCAAAGATACCAAACTCCAAGTGAAAATAGAGTCTAATGCAAATGGAATTATAACAACCACGAGTACAAATTATATCTTAAGGTCCAGCGAGATCCGAATACAACCCAAAAGATTATCTTAATTAACTTACGTCAAAAAAATAAAATGAAGGAGTCCAACAACAACAACAAAAAAGTAAAAGGAAATATCGCTCCACATCACCGATAGAGATTCAATCATGCGGTAGTTCGATGTCTTCAAATAACTCTTCATCTAAAGGTTAGAAAACAGGAGAGGAATGAGACAAAATCTCGGTGGATGGGGTGATCGTGTGTAAGTGTGGCGATATAAATAGTTAATGCGAGAAATTTAGTTGTATGAAAACGCATGAGAGATGATGCATGATTTCACACACATCCACAAGCGTCGTGATAAATATATTTAATTAATATACTTATACAATTAAGAAAACAGATTCATGGTCAAGCGGCACTATGGTCCAAGCAAACATGAGGATTGCGTGATTTGTAACGCCAATCCTATGCAAGACAAGTAGCGGTTGCGTCGGATTTGTAGCGCCAACCTATGCAATACAAGTAGCGGTTGCGTGCGTTTATTTGTAGCGCCAACCTATGCAATACAAGTAGCGGTTGCGTGCGGATTTGTAGCGCCAACCAAACGGGTCCGATTAACTCCTAATCGTGTGGATCGAGGCAAATGATTCCTTCGTTCTTCCTTGTAACTCCCGAGCAAGATGGTCCAAGACTGTCACCTTATCGCTCCGTAGGCAAAGACAAAATCCACATGGAGCTAGCAAGGCTCGGATTTGTCATAATCATGATTATACCTCAAGTACTACGACCCGCTTCCTTGGACAAACTCCGTCCCTCGATTCTGGGATTAGGGCGATGGGGCGGAAGAGTGGAATAGCGCCGAGCTGCCCGGTTCCATCCCCGACGTATCCATTCCGGATTGTGAGCTCGACACACCAAGTTGACTCAGCAGAAAGTAAACACAAGTTCATGTAGTCAACCAGCAATGAGTATATTTGATTCGGGAAGCGATTCATGAAAAGTTCTCAAAAATTGCACAAGATAGTTATGGCGTTGGTGGAGTTATTGGGATGAAGATAATTATCGGGAGGATAAGTAGTCTTCGATATCTTAAGGATTAGGAGGAACATAAGTCCGTTATAAATTCGAAATCGCGAGACAAGGAAATCGCCCGCGATCGGGTTTTAATCGGTCATGACGATTCGATAAGTCAAGGGATTTTTAAGAAAATAAAATATTTTAATTAAATATTAAAGTCAGAGGGTCCAGGGCTGTTTTAGTAAATGAAAAATAATTTAAGTTAGGTCCTTGATAAAAAGAAAAATTTACAATTAGCCCCGTTTTGTAAAAACCAATACTTTTGGGGTTAAAAATTGAATAAATAAATATCCCGACCTTGAAAAATTATGAGGTCAGTTCCTAAAATCTCTAAATTGTTCAGAGATTCAGGTTTTTAAAGTTTTGAGGTCGAGTTTTTATAAAATTCTCACATTGGCCCCAAATTTGTTAAAATTGTCATTTCGGGCCTTAAGTTTAAAATAATCGGAACTCACAAACCGGAAGGGCTTCTAATGTGATTCCAATTGGAAAATGTCACTAAGGTTGGTGGAATATTGGGACAAAAGCAGTTTTAAAACGTCATAAGTATAGGTCCCTCAACTTTTGAAAATCTCATTTTTGTCCCATTTTGAAATAATTGCCTTTAAGGCTTTTAGGGTCCAATTGTTATGAAATTTGAACCTTGGGTCCAAAATATAATTATGTTATAGGTAAATTAGCATTTCCAGGTACATGGGCTGTATAAGTCCTGGAAATTTCATTTGGGTCCTCAAGTTTAATCTTTTACAATTTGGTCCCTCAAGTTTTATAAAATTACTTTCCAAGCTCTAAACACTTGGATTTTTGGAATACACATAAAATATGTTATTTCCAGTCCCTTAAGAGTTAAAATTTCAAATTTTAAATTTAGGGTCTGGTACAGTTTCGAAATTTGCAAAATAGCCCTTAAACTTCTCAAATTTTACAATCTAGTCCTTGGGCTTTTAAGGGTTGATTTTATTTATCTAAAAACTCTTAAAACTTTATTAAAATGTCAAAACATCATTTTTGGACCTGAGTACAGTCCCAAAAATCGAAATTTGCAGAGAGGTCCCTTAAGTTTTATTTTCTTGCAATTAAGTCCACCAACTTTCCATTTTTGCATTTTAAGTCCAAAAGTTGAAATTTAATCAATTATGCTCGACTTGTCCAGGTTATAAAGCATTCAAAACATAGATTTCAAGAGTCATACACATACATATCCTTCTCATATAAAATTTCATCAAGTATAACAATAAAATGTGCATGTATGCCCTATTTTTCGATAAATCACATTTTTGAGCAACACTTGAGAATTTTTCCAACTTGATACAAGAAAATAGCATGCAATACATAATATATATCTCAAGTGCTCAATATCAAAATACTACATGCATATTTTCAATTTAAAACACCTAGAAGTTGAAAGAATTTTTCCACCCACCTCGTAGTAGTTTTTTTTTTTTTTTTCTTCGGGTTGATCTAAAATAGAGTCTTCTTCTTGGTATCAACTTCTTGACTCAAACTCCTTAAGGTCAGCCCCTAAGCTCCAAAAATTCATATCTTTGAGTCAAAAATTAATTCTTCATGTTGTCAAGAGAAAAAATACTAAAACCCCAATTTTCTCACCTTAAAAGTGTGTAGTATTGAATTTCCTCTTCAAACTTGTAGTCAAGTCTAGGTCTCTTAATTCTTCATGAAATATTCTTCTAGGAGTACCTCAATGAGAAGGGTACAACATGATTAGAAATTGGAGGTATAGGTGTGAAGTTTCAAGGAGCTAAAAATGAAAATGGAAGAAAAATTTCCTCAACTTACTTAGTAATTTTCGGCACCTTAGAGTATTTTTGGAAGTATTTTTGGTGTGTTCTTGTTCAAGGATGAAGTGAAGAAGGTTGCAATGCATGAATGGATGGAGGAAAAATTGGATTCCCCAAAATCCTAGTGGCCGAAAGTTTGAAGGGAAAGGGAATTGTTTTTCTTTGTTTGTTGTGTAATAATTATGCTAAAATGGATGTTGGGAGATTTTAAACAAAATAGAATGATTCCCCTATAAATGCTATGGCCAAAAGCATGGTGTAGGAGGAATAAAAAAAAAATTTGTCTTGTAAATTGTTTATTGAAAAGGAAGTAAATTATTGTTGTAGGAAAAAAAAATAGTATTATTTCCCCAAAATTTTTGCTATGGCCGAAAGTACTTCAAGTAGGAGGATAATTTTATTCTTTTTTTTTATATCTTGTAATGGGAGACAATGGTTGGTCAAGATTATGTGTAAAAAAAAAGAAAAAGAAATAGGAGAACATGTGATGTTTGGTGAAAGATGAATAAAAGATGGAGAAAGTGAGGGTAGTTGGACAATTATGTTGAATAGAATAAATAAGGTGGAAAGAATGAAGTGTAAAATATTGGGATAAAATTTTTAGCAAATTGACTTGCATTTTGTCACTTGGCCGTCCACTTCAAGGATTTGTTCTCACATTTTCTTTTTTTTTTTTTTTTTTTTTGTCCAAGATTGGTGATATTTTGTGTAGGTTATCAAGTTCCAAAAATTCACATCTCAATCCCACAATCACTTATCAATTCCATAATCACTTATGTAATGAGTCATCTAAGTTATAAGGTGTCCAATAATTCCCAAGTATTGTATCATCACTTAAAATCTAAGGTACCAAATAAAATTTAAAATCAATAATACTAGTGAAAAAAACATCAATCAAGTAATTAATTAAAATATACAATTATTTTGAAATATATAAATTTTAATTTCAAATTTTAAAATAAAATAAATATATTATGCTAAAAAATTATTAGCTAGTCACTCAAGAACAAGTTGAACCGGTTAAAAGCCCGCGTTAAAAGTCGAAAGAAATCTATAATGGTTAAAGAAGTGAAATAAGTATCATTAACAAACGCCATAAAATAAAAATGATTCCAAGTATAAAATAGTTAAATCAAGTAATAAGTAAGTTGACAAAATCAAGTATGAGACACTTGTTATTTCAATATAAAAGTTGGATTTTTATATAAGGTAAATCCCAAGTATTATTATTTCGAAAATATAATGTTTATTAAATGATTTTTCAAGACAAAGATATTGTATTTTTAAAAGACTAATTTAATAGTAGATAGTTTTCAAAGATCCTTAAGATGAAATAGATAACGATGCTAAATCTATTAAAATAATTTGAATCACAAAATAAATAGTAGATATAAGAATAAATTATCGGATTATTTAAAAATTGTATCGAATAAGAAAGTAATACCCGCAATCGTGTCATCTACATTGAAAAATCAGGGGCTTCACAATTACTTAATCAATGCCTAATTGGTTTCTTATATATGAATGGATTGTTTATTCTCTATGACAGGCAGAATTGCTGATGGATCGAATGGAAATGTAGCTGTTGACATGTATTCTAAATATAAGGTTATTATTAGTCAACTCTCTTTTTGCTACTTACCTGTTGAATGTATACTGAAATAAGGGTTGATTACAAAAACTTATTGGGAGGTGGTCTTGAATATTAATATTATGTAAGAATACTTTTATAAAAAAATATTGGGTAAAATAACTAATTTTTTAAGTCCTCCATGCAGAGGTGTAAACGAATCGAGTCAAGCTGAACTATTATTTTTCAAACTTATTTTAATGTTAATTTGAGTTTCAAATATTGTATGTGTGGAATACAACCACTTATGAGGTGGTCTTGAATATTAATAGTAGGTAAAATTAATTTTTTTAAATCCTCCAAGTGGACTTGCAATTTGGAGATTTGGTCCTTATTTTTTATTCGATTTTTGAAATTGGTCCTTTAAATGAGGTTGTTTTAGATATTTGGATATATAACTTGCTACAACATTTAAAAGTTACCTGTACTGAAGTGAAATTTAATTTGAAAAAATAATCTACCAAGAAAAAAAAATTGTTGAGTTGGAAGTTTAAGTGGACTTTGACAAGCTAGTTGAGAGATAAAATGATCAACTGAACCTTTTGTTCTTTTGCATTTCTTTTTCTCAAGTTTTTATTTTTCCTTCTTCCTTCACCCTTTATTTCCTTATCTTTTTACCTTCTCCATTTTTTAAAGATATTTGCATACTTATGTTTAATTTATGTTGCAGGATGACATTAAGATGATGAAGAGCATGGGGTTCGATGCCTACAGATTTTCAATTTCATGGTCACGGATATTACCTGGTAAATTAAGTCAACTCTGATTTGAATAGGTATATTAATTATCAATCATTTTGAAATCACTCATTACAATTTAATTTATGTATTGAGTATGTATTTTAGGTGGAAGACCTTGCGTTGGTGTGAACAAAGAAGGAATCGATTATTACAATGATCTCATCAACACTCTTCTTGCCAATGGTTAGACTGATCAAACTATAGGCAAAATTATATTTTCATCCTTAGTTTTTGCTTATAAAGGACTAAAAAAGTTTATTTGAGCCAACATAAAGGAACAAGAAAAAAATACTTTCATCTCACTGAAATGCATTTTGGCTTAATTGCAAAATATGCCCTGTAACTTTAGGGCATTTGCATTTTAGGACTTTTTCTTTTGGCCTCTCGCACATTTGGACTATAATTTAAAAAATATTGCACATTAAGGACACTAGTCAACGAAAAATCCTAAATTAGATGTCCTCAATGTGCAACATTGTTTAAATTATAGTCCAAATGTGCAACATTTTTAAATTATAGTCCTCAATGTGCAACATTTTTTAAATTACAATCCTCAATGTGCAACATTTTTTAAATTATAGTCCAAATGTGCGGATGCCAAAAGAAAAAGTCCTAAAATACAAATGCCCTAAAGATACAGGGCATATTTTGCAATTAAGCCATGCATTTTTGACATTCTATAGCAAGTAAAGTTGCTTGTTGGGCTGACTTGGCATTTAATTTGGGGAAAATAATATTTTTCGGAAAATAACTTTGTAGTTTGCGTGATTGGTTTGAAGGAAATAAAACACTTTGCATTTTGGTGAAATAAAATAATTCTTCTTTCATAGTTATTTTAACAAAAAAAAAACAATTAGTATAATTAGCATAAATATACCATGAGCTTGTAGCGCTCAAGTGATATCGCTCATCCTTTGTAAGGGTGTTGATCCGAGTTTGAATTTGAATATATAGTTTATAATTTTTCCAACACATCTTGTAATAAATATTATAAAAAAGTTAAATGTCAAAAAAATTTAATATTAGAAAATAATATAATTTATTACTTACATTCAGGCTTTAGATACGTTTAAAAAGGAATATAGCATTATTGATTGGAAAGAAAAAGCTAATATAAATTTAAGATAATTTAATTCTTGCCGATTATATTTAAATAAATTTAATTATTTCTAATTTCTTGTTTGAAAATAAAAAAATACTAAAATAATATTTTAAAATAAAATAAAAATACTAAATTTTATAGTAACACAATCTTAATTTAGTAATCTGTTTCTGCTTAAAATATTTAGAAAAACTTGGGTTATTTTTTCCATTTCATTTTTCTCCAATTTCTATTTTATTTTAATTTTCCCAATAACTAAATGTATTATATATGTTGATATATAACTATATGACACACACACACACATATATATATATATATATATATATATATATATATAATTAACATATAAATATACATATATACATATTTGAAAATATGTTATGATAAATGACCCCCAACTCAACAATTTTTCCTCCAAAATCAATATTTACCCAAATTGAATGTCAAGTCAATCCATAACCTCACCTGCTATAGCAATATAAGACTAAATCTCTGAATTTTCCAACATATATAAATGATATAATTCAAAATTGAAAGCAAAAATTGACTTAAACTTTAAAGATGCGAACTTACAGGACTAAAAATATAATATATTTTCTCGAATCGTCACATCATATTTTTCATAGAAGAAGATTTACAAACTCAAAACTTATAAGGGATTGATATGCTATAATATTGGTTCGTAATTCTTATCTGCGTGATTATATACTCTTTAACAGGTATGGAGCCCTATGTTACTCTCTTTCACCATGATCTTCCTCAATGCTTAGAACAAGAGTATGGTGGCTTCTTAAACAAAGATCGTATCGTGTAAGTGACTAAATGTTGTGCCTGAAATCCATATTCAATCTCGAATGTGGATTTTCTGTTATATGAATATAATATGTATATATACACATATCCCTATCCTCACATTAAATTTCTGAATTGAACTCACCTTAATTCTAAATTAAACTCACCCAAATACATGTCATCCTTTAAGTGTACAAGAATCACTAGTCTTTGCATGCAATAAAAGAAGTAGGGACAGTAACAGATCCAAGATTTTGAAAATAGGGGTACGACATATATTAAAAATATCATTCACTTAAATATTGTTTAATATTTAAAGTTTTACAACCCAAAACATGTAAATAAATGAAATACCATTAAGTAAAAATTACAGTTGCAGTTGACAACTCATAATTTGAATAAGTAATTAAAAAAAATCATGAGAAAATAAAAGATTATCAAATTTCAAAAAGCATTGTCCATACAAATTAGGAGGATGAAATCTGAATAATTTGCTAAAGAGTTTTATTTTGAGCGAAAATTGCTAAATATGTATATGATGAGAAGAATAAAATAGGGCCAAAATCCATAGGAATGTACTTGTTGAGCGAAATTGGGTTAGGAAAAGAGACCATGTTGAGAAATTTTATTGTAGTTTTTCTATTATTATTATTTTTTTTACTAAAAGAAGCTTATCTTTTTTATTCAATTCAGTATTCGAATTCGAATATGGGCATTTGAATTCGAAAAAATGGAATATGAATCCAAATAAAAAAAAATTATTCAGATTCGCATATTATATGAATACAAATATGAATATCTTTATATTCGAGTCGATTATTCGAAATAAATATAGAACGAATATTCAAATTGATTCATATGTATTTGTATTTGTTTTCATATAAGAATGGATTTTTGTATATAAAAATTGAACGAATACGAATAAGAATATTCTCAAAATAAGCTGAATACGAATAGAATATCTATGAATGATGGAGATTATATTAATAAATGGTGATGCAACAAGAGTGATTTTCATGAATACGCGGAGTTATGTTTTTGGGAATTGGGAGATCGGGTGAAATACTGGACCACAATAAACGAACCGTCGAGCTATGTGGTTCTTGGATATGTCAGCCGCATTTTTCCAACCAGTCTATGTCCTGATTATTCAGCTTCATCATATTCAGCTTCATCATCTCCAGCTTTAGCTTCAGCTAAAGGTACTAAAAGAAACCTTGTTGCTTATAGAGATGGTTATGGACCAAATCTAATGGCACTATCAAAGCAAACTAAGGGTAGTACTAAGGATTCCCAATCAAAGTGGAATCCATCCAAAGATCCATATACTGCAGCACGAAACATGCTTGTGGCTCATGCAGTAGCTGTTAATTCATACAGAACAAAATTTCAGGTAATCAATTTGGTGTTATATCTTTGAGAAAAGTTTGTCAAATAATTAATTAAAAGCATAGTATCTCATTAATTATTTTTTAGGGACAATTGTCTTCTTGGTCCTGTAAGTTGTAACTTGGACTATTTTGAGATTTAATCTTCCGAGTACCACATTTACTGATATCCAATATCCTTTAAAAAAATTCGCATTTACTAATTTTACCAGAATTTCCAACTAAGGCCAGTACGAAGCTTGACGTATCCAAGAATTAGGAAATTTGGTGATTTTTAAAAAAAATTGATATGTTGAATAACCAAAAAATTGACATGCAAAATTTGAGAATGCTTCGCATTTTTCCTCAAATTTCTGACATGTTTGTATGTTCCCGGTAAAATTATATAATTTCTGTCAAAATCGAACTAAATGTCCAAATTTTTAAAAGATATTGGACCAAAATTGAAAATTAACTACCTGAAGGACTAAGTTTGTGATTGCATATACTTTCATTTAGAAAATTTTATTGAATAGTGTGAAATTAGTTTTAGGGAGAATGAGAAGTTATTTTGGAAATTTGAATGAATATGAAATGAAAATATAATGATGAAAGATGATGTGATATAAAAATAGTAAAATAATGATTGAGTATAATTGTGAGTGGGTAGTGAAATTAGTGGAAAAATATGTAATAATTGTTTTTTTTTTTTTGAAAAGTGGGTAGATGTGATTGGTATTAAAAAATGAGAGTAAGATAAGAGAGTAATTTTTGTAAATTTTGATAGGCTATTACATTTCCGTGTAGAAGAAATTCTCTAGTGGAACAAAAAATTAAAAAAATTAAATTCAGCTTAATCTCCAAGTAGTCTAAATTACAAGACCAAAAATTATTTTCCCTATAGGGATTAATTAGTCTCTTCTTTAATTGTTGAATGAATTTTACTACCTCAGGAACATCAAGAAGGCAAGATTGGGATTACACTTATTTCCCATTGGTTTGAGCCATTAAATCAATATGCTCCAGATGATATTGAAGCTGCCAAAAGAGCCCTAGATTTTATGTTGGGATGGTAAAAATCCTTCATGATTAATTTGTCGATTTCATTTCAGGTACTTGGAGCCTGAATTAACGGGCAAATATCCACAATGTATGATAGATTATGTTGATCAAGAAAATCTAGCACAATTCAATAATCGTGAGATCGAATTGCTCAAATGGTCCATCGATTTTTTGGGTTTAAACTATTATACAGCTAATTATGCAGCCAATGACCCAAATCCTAACGTGCCAGAAGGCTATGCCAAGGATCAGCAGATTGCATATTATTGTAAGTTCTTTTTACAACTCAACAGACACATTAATAGTGCTGATTTGAATTATTTTTATTTTATTTTTATTAAAAATAAATGAAATTACAGAACTCTTTTTGCTTTTTCTGTAGTTGAACGAAATGGGGTGCCAATTGGTCAAGTGGTGAGTTTATGCATCAACTTATTCATTTTCTATATATAGGGATAATTAAAAAAATAAATAAATAAAAACCTTGAGGCTCAGACTAATTATACAAAATCTCAAAGATTTTCGAAAATGGCAAAAAACTCCGTTAAGGTTTGATTCGTCTTATAAAATATTACAGTTACCCTCTTATATTTAGAACATAATCAAACATAAGGGGTTCTTTTGTAAGTTTGAAACATCGCTAGTTATTTTGGTAATGAGACAAACCTCAGGGTGTTTTTGTATTTATCCGTTTATTATATGGCAAAAACTCATATAGGACCGTCTTTACGGTCTCAATCAAAGACGGATCCTATTTGACCCGCTGGATCGCGGATCCCGTTGACCGATCCGCGGGTCAACAAAAGAGCTCCAAATTTTTTTTTTGTTTTTTTTCTGTTTTTCTTAATTCCCCAGTTAAAGTAACAGTTTTATGAGAAAAAGTATCGGTTATTTTAGATAAAGTATCATATTTTTTAATATAGTCACATATTATGATTACATTACGTACATTGAAGGACAAATAAATATATCACGAGTTAAAGTAACACATTTATGAGTAAAAATATATATTTTTGAGACAAAATATCATGTTTTAAGAGTAAAAATATTTGTTTTTAAATAAAGTATTATATTTTTTAATAATAAATACAAAGAAAGATGAATAATAAATATGATAGAGTTAAAGTAATACTTTTATAAGTAAAAGTATTTGTTTTTTGAGATAAAGTAAAAATATATATAGTCACAAATTATGAATATATTACAATAAATATATATATATATATGTATATATATAACTTGAGTTAAAGTATCACTTTTATACGTTAAAGTATCTATTTTTTGAGATAAAGTATCATGTTTTTTAATATAGTCACAAATTAGAAATGAAGGAATGAAGGAAAAATAAAAAAATAATATGATATAGTTAAAGTAACACTTTTATAAGTAAAAGTATCCGTCTGTTGAGATAAAGTATCAGATTTCTTAATACAATTTCAAACTAGGAACAAAAAAAGAGAAAAAATAAAAAATAAATATGATGTAGTTAAAGTAACACTTTTATAAGTATTCATTTATTGAGATAATGTATCATGTTTTTTAATAGACTTGGGTTCGATTCTTAGCCTTTACATTTATAAGCATTTTTAATTTTTTTAAATTACCAGACGTATTTATGAATGGGTTTATATACATTGTTATTCTGAAATTGCACAATAAGCACTAGTGGTGTAGTGGTAGAACACCACTTTAAGTTTGTGTAGGTTGAATTTTTTTTTAAAATAACAGGTTGGGGGGGCTGGGGGCAGAGGGGCTGGGCTGGGGGCTGTGCGGGCTGAGGGGCTGGGGGCTGGATCCGTCTTACGGAATAGGATCTGTAAGACGGTCCTACAGGAGACCTACTCTTATTATATTAGTCCAAATTGCTAAATTGGCATTATTACATGTAACTATATATTTTGGTAATTAGACAAACTAATTTTACCAATTTTTTTCTCAATTGATGCAGGCTGGCTCGTCGTGGTTGTACATAGTTCCATGGGGGATTTACGAGCTCCTGAAACATGTAAACAAAATACTCCTTGAGAAAAGCCCTGACAAAAACAAAATCCCTCCTATATACGTTACTGAAAATGGTATAATATTTGTCTAACTTCTAGTTTCATCATGAATTATTGTGATCGAATTTCGATACAATTGAAAGTTATTTATTAAATAAATACAATTATATACTTTATTTAGGTGTGGACGAAAAGAATGATTACAAGCTCACAGCTTATGAAGCTTGCGTAGACACAATGAGGGTGAATTATCACCGAGACCATCTTGCAAATATTCTGAAAGCGCGGAATAAGTAAGTGTTTTGCTATGAAATTTTTGTAAATTATTTTATTGCAAAGCATATATATAAATATATATATATATATATTCTAGCATGCATGATCCAATGATCTAAAGAGAACTTCCCAAACTCCTTCATTTCTCTTAATTTATTGTAACTATAATTGAAAGAGTCGGATTATATTTTCTTAAATTCAAAGAGGTAAATTTTAATATTTTTATAAATGTTAGAGGAGTTTTTGAAATATTTTTTTGCTATGAATGTGGAAAATATAAGATGAAATCAAATTTGAAGGAATTTGGGTAATTTTCAAAAGCCTCTAGGTTTTTTTTATAAGATTTGGGCTAATCATACAAAAATCTAGAGATTTTTGAAAATTGCGAAAAACACCTTAAGGTTTGATTATATCTTACATTTCTCTCATTCATAAGTAAAACATATTTCAAAATTTCCTCTGATATTTGTAGAAATATTACAAATAACCTTTCCAATTTAAGACGTGATCAAATGGGGCTTTTTGTAATTTTAAAACATCTCTAATTTTTTTTTAATAATTAGCTCAAACCTCATGGGTCTTTTGTAATTCTCCTTATATAAATGAACTATACTAGCTTTGTTATTAATTAGCTGAAATTTGTATGATTGTGGTGTTTTGCAGTGACAAAGTGAATGTAATAGGCTACTTTGCTTGGTCATGGACCGACAATTTTGAGTGGGTGGTAGGATATACTGTCAGATTCGGACTCATTTATGTAGACTACATGAATTACCTCACCAGATATCCCAAACAATCAGCTCTTTGGTTCGCCAAGTTTTTAGCAAATAAGAAACTTCTACGTGCCAAAAACAAACAAGTTGAAGAGATCAGTGCTGAGAAAGAAAGGCCACAAAATGCATTCCAGACCATAAGGAAGATCAAGGATGATGATGTCCTGCTGATGAAGATTTAATTTGATGTTGAATTATGTATTGTGTTTTCTTTTATTTCCTGAGTTCGACTTTGAGCATCAATAATTACAGGTTGACCTTTATGTTGGTCATTTAAATAATGGAGCCGTGGGCGCCCAATAATATGTGTGGGTTATTGTACGATTGTTTGTTTGTTCTCTTAATTAATATGAATATGTATAATTTATGGGTGATTTGTTTATATATCCAATCTCATATTCTTTATGTTGTTTCATCAGTCTTTTCAATATGCGTACCTTATGAACGCCACAATAACAATATTACTTAGAGAAAGGTCTCTTGTGAGACCGTCTCATGGATCTCTATCCATGAAAAGTATCGGATCGGCTGAGGTAAATATGGAATTTGCGGATCAACTAAAAGTCAACGATCTGCCAAAATTAGTGTTGTAATACTTTTGGAGAAAAAAATAATACTTTTGAGCAAAAAAGTAATACTTTAATAGAAAATTTTATTACTTTTGATAAAAAAAAAAAGAGATACATATTGTTATATATGATGCTAAAGATGATGGAAACGGGCAGTGATCCATACTTTTCACTTAACATTGTAATATTGTTCAATTCAACATGTAATACTTTTTCACTTAAACGTGTAATAACTTTCACTTAAAAACTCGTAACACTTTTTAGTTCAACATGTGATAATAATTTTTACTTAAAATTGTAATATTTTTAGTTCAACATGTGATAATGATTTTCACTTAAAAGTCAAAACTGTAAGTAATTTTAGTTCAACGTGTGATATTATTCAGTTCAAAAAATAATACTTTTTCACTTAAACATGTAATACTTTTCATTTGAAACTTTATTATTTTTTTAGTTCAGTATATAAACTTTTCAGTTAAACATTTAATATTTTTTACTAAAACGTGTAATATATTTTACCAAACATATGAAAAATTATTTTATTTCAACAACATATTTCGCAAAATTAAATATAGAGTTCCTCATCGTATATCCATCATGAATCAAATCCAAACTACAACCGGAAAATCAACAAAAAACACCACGAATCAAACCCTAACCACAACTGAAATCAATAAAAAAATTGTAACCCACGAACACTTGTTGCGGTTGAAGGTGGTTCTGAGTTAGAATTTCCAACAGTGGTGGCATCTAACAGAGGGGGTCTATTCTATGGCACCTATTTGGGTAGCTACCCAAGTTGGTTCATCATTGTTATATTATGGGAAACATTGAGAGCATTTAAGAGAGAAGAGAAACTTGTTTATTCATCACCATAGTTCACATATTTATACAGGGGAGAAGGAACTCACCAAGCATACAAAAACTCAAATTTACTACGAGTGTACAAAAACGTAACAACCAAAATAACAACTTTCTAACTGCCTAGCGGTTACAACAGAAATAACGGAAATAACAGAAAAGTAACAAACTAGACTAGCTAACATACTCTAATACACCCCGCTCAAAGTGAACCAGGGAATGAAGTGGGTGAAAGTTTCGAACACAGAAATTGAAATCGCTGAAGAGACAGGGGCTTGGTTAAAAGATCAGCAATCTAAGACTCGGAAGGAATAAAGTGCACATCAACCACCTTGCTTTGAGCCTTTTCCCGGATAAAGTATATGTCAATTTCAATGTGCTTCGTACGTTGATGAAAAACAGGATTGAATGCCAAAGAAATCGCACTCGAATTATCACACCATAGGACAGCTGGAGACTCAAGATGTAAACCAAGCTCAGCAAAGAGGGCCTGAATCCAAACCAAGTCTGTGGTTGCCACAACCATAGACCGATACTCCGCCTCCGTACTACTGCGAGCAACGTAACAACCTGCTGTTTCTTGGAGCACCAAGTGAGAAGATTGGGACCAAGAAACACACAATAACCCCCAATGGACTTCCTATCATCACAGAACTAGCCCAATCCGCATCCACATAGGCTTCAAGATTCATACGAGGAGAGGAAGTGAACTTGATGCCCAAAAATCTGGACCCTTTCAGATACCTAAGAACCTTTTTACAGGCAACCCAATGGTTCTCAGTGGGTGCATGGAGGAATTGACTGAGTTTATGTACAACATATGTAATGTCCGGACGAGTCATAGTAAGGTATTGAAGACTCCCAACAGTGCTTCTATATAGACTGGGTAGAGAAAAAAGAGGACTGTCTCCCAATGATAATTTTTACCCTGAACAAAAAAGAGTGGGACTAGCCTTGCAATCAGCCATCTTAGTTTTGGCAAGCAGGTCTGACACATACTTGGGCTGATTTAGTAAATATCCATCTGAAGTTCTATGTGCTTCAATGCCCAAGAAGTAATTCACCTGACCTAGGTGTTTAAGAGAAAATGTAGCATCCAACTTCTTAATGAGTGACAAAACAAACTCAGAATCATCACCCGTAATCAAGATATCATCAACATATACTAACAAAGAAAGTGAGTTTGCAATGGCCGTGTAAGAAGAACAATGAGCTATCTAAGGTGGAGACATGAAATCGTAGGGAAACAAGGAAATCTCTAAGTTTCTCAAACCAAGCACGAGGAGCCTGTTTAAGACCATATAATGCTTTCACAAGTCTGCAAACATGTTTGGGCTTTTGAGGATGAACAAAACCCTCAGGCTGAGCCATATATACAACCTGCTCAACTGTGCCATTCAAAAAGGCATTGTTTATGTCAACTTGTTGGATAAGCCACCCCTAGAAACAACAAGGGAAAACATAATCCGGATTGTAAGAGGTTTAACCACAGGACTGAATGTCTCAAAGTAATCAAGACCTGGAATTTGTTGAAACCCCCTAGCCACCAATCTGGCTTTGAGTCTATCCACTGAGCCATCAGCTCTATGCTTAACCTTAAACACCCATTTATTTGAAATCAAGTTCATGGCCTCTGAAAAGGGAACTAAATCCCAAGTGTGATTCTTGATAAGAGCATTATACTCAAGATCCATTGCAGCTTTCCAACCAGGGTCAGACAAAGCCCGACGAAAGTGGGCTCCTGAGTAAGGAGAAGAGAGGTAAGCTTTTGGCCTGTAAATGCCATTTTTAGAACGGGTAATCATGGAGTGTGAGGGAGCAGGAGGAGAGGGAAGAGGTGGGGAAGGAGCTGGGAGGGCTAGAGGATGTAAGACAAGATACTGAGATAAAGAAGGGGAGGAAGGAGGAGAAGGAGAGGGCAGGATAGGAGCAGAAGACAAGGGAAGAACATGAAGAGCATTGTGAACATGAGTAGGACTAGAGAAACCAGGAGGAGGAGATGAAAAGAGATGTGGGTAGGGAAACTCAGATTCATTAAAAGCAACAGTTCTAGCAATATACACTCTACCTGAAGGATGAAGACATTTGTACCCCTTGTGTTGTGAACTATATCCCAGAAAAATACACTTAGAGGATCTAAACTGGAGCTTATGATGATTATAGGGCCTAAGAAAAGTATAACAAGAACAGCCAAATGTCTTAAAGAATGAGTAATCGTGGACCCCAGAAACAAACTTTTGAAAGGAGATAGGTGATTAAGGACAGGAGTAGGAAGCAAATTAATGAGATAAGTGGCAGTGGAAAATGAATCCCACCAAAATTTCAGTGGTAAATGAGCATGAGCAAGTAAAGTGAGGCCAAGATCAACAATATGTTGATGCTTCCTCTCAGGCATACCATTCTGAGGATGAGTGTAGGGACAAGGGTGTCTGAAAACAACACCTTGAGACTGAAAATAAGAAGAAAGATTCCTATATTCATCACCCTACACATTGAAAGGCTTTGATATTAGTATTAAACTCTCTCTCAACATATGAAAAGAAATGTAAAACAAAGCATCATGAACACCACTTTTGGAACTTAAAGGATAAATACAAGTATATCTTGTGAATTCATCTAAGAAATGGATATAATATTTATAACCATCACAAGAAGTAGTTGCATCGGGGGCCTAGACATCTAAATATATGAGATCAAAAGGAGACACCGACTTAGATTGAACAGAGGGAAAATGCATAGAATGTAATTTGTCAACCTTACAAGCATCACAAAAACTCATTTTATTGAATGAAACAGAATATTAAGACGTTTCATGACACTAGTAAAAGTATTAGTACAAGGATGGCCAAGTCGTGATGCGGATATCCGGTAGAAGTAGAAGCAACATTACAATGTTTAATAGAAGAAGAGCGGAAAAACTGGAAGATGAAGCAGAGGCAGGAGCAGGGAGATGACTGAGATCAAGTTGATAGAGCCCCTCCTTGAGAGCACCGCTTCACAGACTCGATTGGTAGTTTTGTTCTTGACAAAACAAAAAGTGTCATGAAACTCAACTACAACATGATTATCTTTAGTGAATTGAGAAATGCTCAAAAGGTTCTTAGTGATGTCCGGAACATAGAGAAAATTATTAAGTGTGAGAGGATGAGAAGAAGACAAGCTAGGAAAAAATGATGTACCAGTGTGAGAAATAGGAAGATGAGCACCATTTCCAACTGTCAGTTTGTTCGGACCATAGTAAGGAGCCTTAATGTTCAAATTCCCAAGCTGAGATGTAATGTGGTTAGAAACACCACTGTCTATGTACCAAGAAGGATCTAAGACTGGAGCAGCCAAGGATGAACCAGAAGACTGAAAGGCTGGAGCCTCAGAGAGATGTACCTGAGCACCCTGAGCAGGTGCTCCTTCTAAGCCAACATAACTCACATCAAACCTCTTAAAGCACTTAGCATCAAGGTGATTAGTCTTACCACATATTTGACAAGCAGGTTTACTTCGATTAAACCTGCCTCAACCTCGACCACGAGAACTAAAACCACCTCTCTGATTCGGATTATCATTAGAAAACCTCCTGTTAGCCATATGAGCAGAAGGAAGAATGCCAGCAGGAGAAGATACAGCAGATAGATGAGCCAACCTCATCTCATGAGACTGGAGAGAGAATTGAACCTCATGGAGCGTAAGAGACTCATTGCGATTCGTGAGATTCACAACTATACTTTCGAATTCCGAACCAAGACCAGCTAAAATATACAGGATTAGATCCTCATCACTAATGACCTGATCAGCAGCAAGAAGACTATCCGCAATTCCTTGTATTTTCAACACATATTCTTCAATAGAAAGATCACCTTTCTTAGTGGTTTGAAGCATCAAACGTAAATGCATGACTCGAGCCTTGGAGGAAGATTGAAACAATTTTTCTAAAATACTCCATATTTCAGCCGAAGAAGAGCATCGATTAACATGTCCAAGCATACCTTCAGAGATCGAAGATGAAAGCCAGCCTAGAAGATAGGAATCCCTGCATATCCACAGATGATACTCAGGATTTACAACAGGTAGAGAATCAGAGGAGCTTTGCAAAAACTTCGTCGGAGCAACCGAAATGCCAAGAAGAAATTCATCGAAGCCATGCGCACGAACTGTGGCTAGAACTTGAGCCTTCCAATACGAATAATTTGTGCGATCCAACCGAATCGTAATGGTTGTAAACGTCGGAAGAGAAAGAGAAGTAGTCATATCGGGAAAAAATACAGACACCGAAAAAAAATCAAACGCCGGAAAAATGGCCTATAGTCGTCGGAGAAGAACCAGGTGCCAGGCTCTTGATACCATGTTATATTATGGGAAACATTGAGAGCATTTAAGAGAGAAGAGAAACTTGTTTATTCATCACCATAGTTCACATATTTATACAGGGGAGAAGGAACTCAGCTGCTACAAGAAACTCGGTTGCTACAGTGTACAAAAATGTAACAACCAAAATAACAACTTTCTAACTGCTAGCGGTTACAACAGAAATAACGGAAATAATAGAAAAGTAACAAACTAGACTAACATACTCTAATAATCATCATTGGATTAACACATACACATACACATCCAAATGGGTGTGTATTGATCTAATAATGATTAACATTCTTAGGTAGCCACCAAAGTTGGGCGGCATGGAATTTAACCTAACAGGGCGTACCAACTCACCTACATTTGTTGGAAGACGTAGTAACCAATGAATTAGGAAGAAATTGTGTCATTCACATGAAATAAACTAAATCATATAAATTAGTATCACTACCACTGAAACCAAGAATTGAATGGGCCACTAACTTCAAGACACACATTCCGGATGCCATCCACAGTAACTTAGGGACACATCCAAAATATATTCATCAAATATTCTCAAAAAGATATAATTATATATCTATATATATATATAATTATACACATCAAATGACTGAACATATTAATGCCTCAATAATGTCTGAAGCTTAATTAAACCAGTGAAGATACATAAAGACTCTGTTGTGTACTCGTAGGTTTGACCTCTGCGGTGGGGAGAAAAACAAATAAAGGCAAAAAAAAAAGGAAAAAAAAAAAAAGGGTTGGTTAGGATCCACTATCCAAAGGGTTGGTGAGATAGTTTTGAATACGGGCTTCGTTTCACGGTTTAGACCCTTGAAACGGTCATTTATAAGTTTTTGTCTATTACTTACACATTTAACATTCACTTGATAAATTTAAACACATGGTATTGTACATAGAAGAAGACATACCTAGGATGATTGTTTTAATTCTAAAAGTCATGGATTATTATTAAAAATATAAATTTAAATTGTATATATATATATATATAGGGAGGATCCAATGAGACCACATTTTATGGTGAGACGGTGTGGACTAATCTCAACTCTCCCCTATTTATATCGAAGGCTAGGAATAATTTGGGATAATAATACATTAACCATTTAATTAAATCCCGGAAAGGGTAAAATTGTCAAACAAACACGTGGGGACCGTCCAATATGGAATCGATTATGGAGAGAGAGAGATAATCACGGCTGGGAGGGGAGAATCACGTATGTGCTATGCGATGCAGTACTGTGTATTTAACATATATTTATTGTATATTTAACACTATTGTACTGTATATTTAACATAAATTTACTTGTAACGCCCCAAATTCAATAGACCAAACTAATCGTCAAATCCCAATTATTAGGTACATCTCTCGGATTTATACCAAATTAGGTTCCACAAGAATAATTACACAAAACTATAATAATGAAATATATAACTTATCGAAATCTAAATCTAACGAAAAGTCCACAAACTCAGAGATACATAAACTAGATTTATTACATATATTACAGCGGAAGTCTAAACTTACAAAATAAAATAAGGACAAATTATATAAAGTAAGATGAAAACAATCCCCTAAGCAAAATACTAAAATAAAGTCCCAAAACTAGTTCAATCCAACAGTTTCAATGTGCTACTATTCTTGCGTAGGTGGTTCGGTGTTAGACTCACCAATCTCTGAAAAATTTCCAAAATAATATTAAACTCAAAATCACTAGTAAAACTAAACCCCTTTAATAGGTTTGATAATACAATAAAATCAAATAATGGTTGTTCCAAAGAGTGCATTCAGTACCTCATTATCATATACATGTGTTGTTTCCATAAACAGTGGCACACGGACCAACATGGTACTCAAGTAGTGATACTGTTCTTGAAAGAAATTTTGTCTATCTAGCTGCACCTGCAAAACGTTTTAATCCGGATCAATTGAGGATTCCGCACTTCATTGCATTATTGTAATTCCAAATTGAGTCGATGTTAAATCTAGATGTTAAGTAGGCATTCTTGCCCTAATGCCATTCAACCACGAACAATACCTCGATTAGTATAAGGTCCATGTGATCAACGATGTGGGTACAATTATTACATAAGTTTTAAGGTCAATGTTCCAAAAGGAAAGTTCAAGATCCAATCCTACATATAAATAATATTCATATCAACGAACCTATGAACCAAGTTATCGTTTAAGCTCATCCATTGCTTACATCTATCTATCTATCTATATATTTATTTATTTATATATCTTAGTTGATCATGTATTCTCAATACGAGATGTCTCAAAATCTGGATGAGTTGCTCTCAAAAGTTAGAGTACGGGTCCAAATCTATACGGGATAAAGAGTTACATCCTCATATGATCGGATAGTCTAAATACAATTTATTGACGATGAAATAATAATGATGCAAATACAAGGTAATTTAGATAACCCAAATCAACATCAAGTAATTCACATCCAAATCAACAACTCAATCCACAACAACACTCTTATTCCAAATAAAAACTTAAATCTCAAGTTTTAATATCATCCACTACTGTCACTTATTAATTAATTCATGAAATTTCACTAATCCCAATATTGTAAAATGTCTTGTTAATTCCACTAGTACCCGATTGACTAAGTTCCTTTGTGAACTATGCTTATCGATCGAGTTCACAACTTATAACAATTATTGGTGATGACCTACTAAAGACTACAAAACCTACCCTAGAGTAGCCGTATAACCAATAAAATAAACTACGAATGCCAATTGCAAAATACCCTATAATGACACATCACAACCTAAACAAACAATGTATCTTAATTTAACTTAACTTCGAGTTTCAAGATCATTCACTAGTGATAATCTAATCCACAGGCATAGAATCTTATCCTGGATAGCTCAGGTGAATTTCCTTTACACCCAAACTCTGATACCATAACTGTAACGCCCCAAATTCAATAGACCAAACTAATCATAAAATCCCAATTATTAGTTACATCTCTGGATTTATACCAAATTAGGTTCCACAAGAATAATTACACAAAACTATAATAACTGAAATACATAACTTGTCGAAATCTAAATCTAACGAAAAGTCCACAAACCTAGAGATACATAAACTACATTTATTACATATATTACAACGGAAGTCTAAACTTACAAAATAAAATAAGAACAAATTATATAAAGTAAGATGACAACAATCCCCTAAGCAAAATACTAAAATGAAGTCTCAAAACTAGTTCAATCCAACAGTCTCAATGTGCTACTATTTTTGCGTAGGTGGTTCGGTGTTAGGCTCACCAATCTCTCGAAAAATTTAGAAAAATGTGGGGTGAGCTAAGTGAGCTCGATGGATAGGGGATGAGAATGCATAGTAGTTAAGAAAATAAGAAATATATAATATCTTTAAAAAACAATACCAAGCATGGCACTTAGTGTGCCAAATAGTTTTCATGCGTATAAAATATATATAAAATAATCAGACATTTAATTTACGCACAAACTTATAGAATAATTAAGTAAGCAATTTTTATGATTTTCACGATCATGCAGATATAACAGAAGTTCAAATGCGGGAAATAGTTTCAGTAATTGAAAATAGTTTTTAAACGAACAAGGTTATATGCCCAATTTTAAAATCCAACAAATAAGCTAAAACAAATTACGAGATTCAAACCAAATTTAAAACGGACATGGTTCTATACCCCGTTTTAAAAACCAACGGGAAACACATAACAAACGTAGGGCCGATGTTGAGCAAACACTGAATCCTATTGCGTTCTCCAACGGACCAGGTCAAAGCCTCATTTTCACCTTATTCCTCCCGAAAGTGACTCGACGACGACTCTTTAGATGTGGGCTTATGCTCAAAGTTCATCATATTTCGGAATATACCAATACTACGACACAAGTTATGTCGCCGTCTTTGGTCCGACTAGAAAAATGGGAATAGGCCCATATGTAGTCGAGCAAACATTAACAGGCAACTTATTCGATTGATTGCCCAAACCACACACGCCAAACGGGAAACGAGATTCATAGGCAATAAATATTTATTATGTTAACGAGAAATTTTTATACAAAAGATTCAAAATGCACAAAAGATTCAGTTTTTATAAAACTAACCAAAATAATTCTTTAGCACTCCTTGAACATCCATATGAGGAGTCCTAGTTAAATTATCAAAATTTCCACAATGTAAAAATATATTTTTGGTTTTTGCAAAATAACCCCTAAATTTTCCATTTTCATAAAATTACCGAAAAATAAATTTTTGACATCTACAAACTCCACTCCAAATGTTTTAAAAGTATAAAAATCGTGACACAAGACTTATAATATGCAAAAATAGGCCCTCGGGTCTTTTGAAAATTACCAAATGACTTCACAGTTTGAGAAAATTACATTTTACTCCTTAAACTCTTTATATTCACATATCCACCTCAAGAATGACTCTTTAAAATTTATAATTACTACTCGAACATTAAGAAGTAATCTGGACAGCCCCTCAACAGTTTTAAAATTTCAGATTAATAAAGCAATTTTCTAAAAATTATAAATTGACTCCAAAATTTCTATTTTTGTGAAATTACTCAAAAAATTAACTTTTAAAACATACAAAATCCATTCCAACTTCCTTAAAGGTATAAAATAAATCCAGATCAGTTTTTGAAATTCATAAAAATGGGGAGGACAATTTCTAGAAATTGCAATTTGGCCCCACAGTTCCAGTAATTACAAAATTAGCCTCCAAACTTAATAAAATTTCAATTAAATCACCAACTACAAATAATCCAACAATCAATTTGTCAAACCATCACAATTAGCACATAATCACACATACAAATGCATAATAACTCAATAAATTTCATGATTTAACAACAATTTTAAGAAACCAATTTGAAAAAAAAATAGAATAAATTTTTGCCCACCTCTTTGATCCACCACAGTTCCTTCATTTCTTTCAATCCAAAAACAATCTCAATCTTACAAGTCCGCCTAGGTATTATGTCATTACGTTAAGCCAATATTTATATAATTAAAGTTATATGTCAGTCAAAACTTAAGGATTCACAATCAATTAGTACCTAAGTCAACACCAACATTGCCCGCACGATCGACTCCAAGCTTGGCCACCAATGAGCTGCCTAAACTTACCGTCACTCGAGGTTTGGTTGTTCAACTATAATGGTTTTCTTGGCACAATTTAAATTAACTAGATTGATGATGGTTTGTAGTATTTTTGTGTGTATAGCTATGGAGAAGAGGTAAAAAAAATGAAGGGAATTGTAAAAGCTCCTTGGCTCCAGTTCACTGCTGATTGAGAGGAAAACAAAAGAGAGATATTGGTTATGTGTGGTAAATTGCAGTCAAGAGTAGGGTGAATTTGGTGTATTAGGTGTTGGTGCATGAAAACACAGAGAAACTCACAGCTGGACTCTAGAGAAAGAAATAGAAGACTTCTTTTGTCTTAGTGAGAGAAAAATTACGTGTACATGAGGAGTTTTGGCCCCCACTCTATGTATTTATATAGATAGTGACTTGTGAAATTCAAATAGAATTAATAAGATTTTGATTTCCAAGTTTAGGGAGGTTTTGGGCTTATTAGTTGGGTCCAGAATGACTACCAATTTGGTATTTTAAAAGAAAAACGATTCAAGAATTGATAAAAGGTATGAGCCTAGTATTGAATATTTCACATGTTAAGGGAATTGAGCTAGATATAGATTTTATAAAGATGACTAATAATTCTACAACAACAAATCAAGGATCATTAGTAACTTGAGCTAATTCACATCCCATATATTCTAGTAAAAGTACTTATATCAATTATTAAAACAACTAAAAATTATATAATAATACTAAAGTCGAATAGATATATATAATTAAAACTCAAATATTTATTAGACCTCTATTTATATAATCGTCCAAATTTGGGTCTCACATTACTTCATATTAAAATTGTCAAAAACAAATATGTGGGGGCCGTTGAATTAAGGAATCAATATAAAAAGAGAAAAATCACACTCACTAACATGTGGGGATCGTGAATTAATTAAATCGATTATATATATATATATATATATATATATAGAGAGAGAGAGAGAGAGAGAGAATCATGCTCATTATTATATCTTTGTATATTTAACATATATTTAATGTATATTTAATACTATTATACTATATGTTTAACATACATGTATCTTTGCATATTAAAATTGTCAAACAAAAACATGTGGGTGCTTAGTGAATTAAGTAATCGATTAACAAGATTACTCAAGGCGGACTAATAATTACGTTTATTACGGTATACCAAATAACAATAATTAAAAATCATCAACTAATAGACACAAATCGATTAACTAAATTATTATACAAAGAAACTATGTCTAACTATACAATAAAATCAAAGTTATGTATACATAAACTATGTCTAACTATACAATAAAATCGGACTATCTATACAAAGAAAATATGGCTAACTATACAATAAAAGCAGACTATCTATACAAGAAACTATGTCTAACTATACAATAAAATCGGACTACGTATGCGACCCTCGATGCGTTGTTTACTTTTTCTACTTCTTTTACCCATGATTAACAAAACACTAGTCCTAGCACAATTAAAAATAAAAAATTAAAGTGTCGGTCAGAAAATATATAAAACATACGGTAAAAATTAACTAAATAAGCATCAAAACACATATAAGTATACAACAAAATCTCCTAATTTTTTCAAAAACCAAAACCATCTTCTTCAACAAAAACAAAACATATAACTCGCCATTAACAAAAGCTTAACCCACCATCACCGGAAAAAAGCACATAAAACATACAAAACCCTAGTTAATAATATCAACTCGAAATCGCATTCTCCCCAAAACACAACAAAATCGCAATAAAAATAAAATTAAATAAACCTAGACTTTCACAATTAAATTCAAAAATTGTGGGGAAAAAAAAATTCTTACCGTCTTTCACTTGCCAAGAAGACGACGGGTTTTCTCTTTCACTCGGAAAAATTCATTTCGACTTGAGACGATGATTGAACACTTCCAAGACACACCCACGAGAAGTGAGATTCTCTTTCACTCGGAAAAATTTTGATATGGAGGAACCCACAAAGTCAGAAAAATTCAAAAAACAAAAAAAAAACGACGAACGATTTGTGGGGAAATGAACCGATTTGGGAGGAGTTACCAATGGGGGTGAAAAATGTTAATAAGAAAATAACCAACCCGCCCTTATATGATTTAAAATAAAAAAAGGCCACTATATCAAAATCTCAACCATCTAAGATTTTAAATTTATGGACAGGATTAGTCCACACTGCTTACCTATGGAATGCGGTCTCATTTGATCCAATTCATATATATATATATATATATATTTGTGTAAACACCCCAAAAATTATTGGGGTGGGGTAATAAGGATTCTCCGACCAATTTATTGCTAACTATTAAGAGAATCTTACAAAGTTCATTTCATTTATATATATTCCTACTAGTTCTAAAAGATGGCAAACCAATTTGATCGGTTCTAGCAATACCTTTAACAATATGAGGTAAAGAAGAAAGGAAAAAACTAATCTATCACCATTTGAGGGACCTATGGTCGCTAACCTATCAAGAAACTTGTTAGCCTATCTATATATATGAGAAAGACTGTCCTACTAAGCTAATTCTAATTTGTACAAGAAAATGAGATAAAGACCAATGACCAATTATGTGCTTGTGAATGGATTTTCTTACCGTCTTTCACTTCATTTGAAGAAGACGATTGGGTTTCTCTTTCACTCGGAAAAATTCATTTCAACCTTGAGACGATGATTGAACACTTCCACGACACACCCACGAGAAGTGAGATTCTCTTTCACTCGAGAAAAATTTCGATATGGAGGGAACCCACAAAGTCATGAAAATTCAAAAAAAAAAAAACGACGAACGATTTGTGGGGGAGATGAACCGATTTAGGGGAGTTACCAATGGGGTGAAAATGCTAATAAGAAAATAACCAACCTACCCTTATATGATTTAAAATAAAAAAGGCCACTATATCACCAAATCTCAACCATCTAAGATTTTAAATTTATGGACAGATTAGTCCACACTTTGTCTTACAAATGGAATGCGGTCTCATTTGATCCAATTCATATATATATATATATATATATATTTGTGTAAACACCCCAAAATTATTGGGGTGGGGTAATAAAGGATTCCCGACCAATTTATTGCTAACTATTAAGAGAATCTTACAAAGTTCATTTCATTTATATATATTCCTACTAGTTCTAAAAGATGGCAAACCAATTTGATCGATTCTAGCAATAACTTTAACAATATGAGGTAAAGAAGAAAGGAAAAAACTAATCTATCACCATTTGAGGGACCTATGGTCGCTAACCTATCGGCAACTTGTTATCTATCTATATATATGAGAAAGACTGTCTCTACTAAGCTAATTCTAATTTGTACAAGAAAATGAGATAAAGACCAATGACCAATTATGTGCTTGTGAATGGATTTTCTTACCGCTCTTCACTTATTTGAAGAAGACGACTGGTTTCTCTTTCACTGAAAAAATTCATTTCGGCTTGAGACGATGATTGAACACTTCCACGACACACCCACGAGAAGTGAGATTCTCTTTCACTCGAGAAAAATTTCGATATGGAGGAACCCACAAAGTGAAAATTCAAAAAAAAAAAAAAAAAAAAAAAACGAACGATTTGTGGGGGAGATGAACCGATTTGGGGGAGTTACCAATGGGGGTGAAAAATGCTAATAAGAAAATAACCAACCTACCCTTATATGATTTAAAATAAAAAGGCCACTATATCACCCAAATCTCAACCATCTAGATTTTAAATTTATGGACAAGATTAGTCCACACTGTCTTACCTATGGAATGCGGTCTCATTTGATCCAATTCATATATATATATATATATATATATATATATTTGTGTAAACACCCCAAAATTATTGGGGTGGGGTAATAAGGATTCCCCACCAATTTATTGCTAACTATTAAGAGAATCTTACAAAGTTCATTTCATTTATATATATTCCTACTAGTTCAAAAAAGATGGCAAACCAATTTGATCGATTCTAGCAATAACTTTAACAATATGAGGTAAAGAAGAAAGGAAAAAACTAATCTATCACCATTTGAGGGACCTATGGCCGCTAACCTATCATCAACTTGTTAGCCTCTCTATATATATGAGACACAGAAAAGACTGTCCTACTAAGCTAATTCTAATTTGTACAAGAAAACGAGATAAATACCAATGACCAATTTTGTGCTTGTGAATGGATTTTTTTACCGTCTTTCACTTCCAAGAAGACGATCGGGTTTTTCTTTCACTCGGAAAAATTCATTTCAGCTTGAGACGATGATTGAACACTTCCACGACACACCCACGAGAAGTGAGATTCTCTTTCACTCGAAAAATTTCGATATGGAGGAACCCACAAAATCGTGAAAATTCAAAAAAATAAAAAAAATCCGACGAACGATTTGTGGGGAAGATGAACCGATTTGGGGGAGTTACCAATGGGGGTGAAAAATGCTAATAAGAAAATAACCAACCTGCCCTTATATGATTTAAAATAAAAAAGGCCACTATATCGGCCAAATCTCAACCATCTAAGATTTTAAATTTACGGACGTGATTAGTCCACAATGTCTTACCTATGGAATGCGGTCTCATTTGATCCAATTCATATATATATATATATATATATATATATATTTTGTGTAAACACCCCAAAAATTATTGGGGTGGGGTAATAAGGGATTCCCCACCAATTTATTGCTAACTATTAAGAGAATCTTACAAAGTTCATTTCATTTATATATATTCCTACTAGTTCTAAAAGATGGCAAACCAATTTGATCGATTCTAGCAATACCTTTAACAGTATGAGGTAAAGAAGAAAGGGAAAAAACTAATCTATCACCATTTGAGGGACCTATGGCTGCTAACTTATCAGCAACTTTTTAGCCTCTCTATATATATGAGACATAGAGAAAGACTGTCCTGCTAAGCTAATTCTAATTTGTACAAGAAAACGAGATAAAGACCAATGACCAATTCTGTTATTCTGAATAGTAGTCTCTATCCAAAGATGAGGAATGTTCCATATATATTAAAGTTGCAGAGCTGTAGCAAGAGCTAAACCTTCAGCATGTAGTGGACCTTCACAATATGGGATTGGTTCAATGAATGCCCAAAGAGTTTCACCCAAAGAGTCTCTGAGAATCCTTCAAATACCAGTTGTTAAAGTAGTTGTATTATATGCTCCGTCCACATTTAGTTTCAACCAAGTTGGGAGGGGTTTGAACCATAAAACAGGCGAGATGATATAATCTTGAGGGGTTTAAATGTTAATCCCAAAGTATTAGCCAAATCCTTATATCATTTCCAATGATACATGTAGAAGAGCTTTGATTTGGAGAGAAGGTGAATATGACCTTCAACATTATGAAAGATTCTTTTGTAGGAAAAAGAGTCATTCTCATGTTTACAGATATTTCTTTCTCTCCAAATAAACCAAAGAATTAAACAAGGTGCAATCCAAGTAATGTGTGCAGATGTGCAAAAAGGGGTGATATTTCTCCATATTGAAAGGAAGATATTAATGTGCTTAGTGTGTGGGATATAACATCTCAACCATCTAGCAAAATGGATCCACACTTTTATAACTTGATTGTCGAGGTGAAATAAATGTTGAATATATTTAGTGTATGAAGAAAAAGATACCATAGGATGAGTAGGAGGTGTAGTGGTGCAACAAAGACACTTGGATGCCAGGGAAAATATCCATGTTCTACAATACATTATTATTTGGCAACATGTTTTGAATAAGCCTCCAGGGACATGGATGGGGACCATAGGGTGATAAGGGAATTCCAAAGATTGGAGAATATGGAATTTGGGGGAGGGAGGTTCTGGAAAAGGCGATAAACAGAGGCCATAAAAAACACCCGTAGGTCCAAATCATGAAATCCTTGTTTGTCTTATAAATAGGTATCTCCTCGCTTTTTAGCCCACTCAAGACCCACAATGAGTTTAAGTCTCCCTATATCCCAGAACCATTAGAAAAAGAACTTCACAACAATATTTTTCAAACTGCATTCACCACAATCAATAGTGGTGAACAATGGGGTTTGACATGCGAAAAGCTAATGTTACCCGAGCCAATAGCCCCTGTAAGATGGGGTTTCATGATAGCTCGATCTTATAAAGCCTTTTCCAAATGAAACTATGTAATGGGGAAGAGGGAGTTAAATAGATAGGCATGTCACCAAAGATATTTAAAATGCATGAATTGAGCCCAAAGAGACTCTCAAAGCCTAAGTCTCCACCGAAGTGTCATGGAGAATACATAAATGATGTCATGAATGCTTCTTATCCCAAGACCCCCATGCTCAAGAGGAGAGAAATTTTTTTCCAGAAACCCAATGCAACTTCTTATTAATGGTAGTGCTACTCCGGAAAAATCGGCCATAATTCACTCAAATTTATGAGTGTTGCACTTAGGAGGTTTATGGCCCGTATAAGATGAGTAAAGGTAAAACTTAGGGTGCTATTGATGAGCAATAACCTGTCTCCAAAAGACAAGTATCTCCAAGTCCAACCTTGGACTTTTTTCTCATCTTAGCAATGAGGTTAATGAAGAGTGGACTTTTTTATGGCCCTTATATAAAAGATAACCTACATAGGTGAGAGGAGAGATTGATTATGGAATTGAGTAATAACAACAATCCTAGAAATTCTATGAGGGAGAAGATTGTCAACAACAAAAGCACTTTTAGATTAAATCCATAAGCAAAGAAAGTGGTGCTTGCATCATTTAGCAAAGATGATAATATCATCTACATAAGAGACACGGGAAATCCCATGAGATTTGTAAAGCGTAGAAGGGTGAGAAAGAAATAGGTGGTCAAGACCCATGGAGAGAAAATCGCACAAGGATAAAAATGGAAGGAGACAAAGGGACTCCTTGTCTCAATCCTCTTCGTTTGAAGAAACCACAAGAAAATCCATTCACAAGCACGAAAAACCAAGAGTTGTTAATGACATTATCAACAAAGGATATCCATCTAGCAAGAAATCCCATTCTAGAGAGTATCTGTCATAAGCTTTCGCCATGAAAATATTTCTAGGTTCCACCTTAGCATTAATAAAATGGATGAGCTCCTGGGAAGGAGAATGTTGTCACTAATAAGCATGCCTTTAATAAAGCCACTATGACAAGGAGAGATAATAAGAGGAAGGAGGACATCTAACATGTTGTTCAAAATTTTGGTGATGATTTTATTAGCCACATTACGAAAGGCTAATAGGTCCTAAATCATACCGAGTAGAGGGATTACCAATCTTAGGAATAAGAACAATAGTGGTAGAAGTGTAACACTTAGGAAAAGGGTGACCCTCAAAGAATTCAAACACAACTTCCACAACATCGTATGAATAATATCCCAACAAGCATGGAAAAAGTGGGCAAAACAAATCAGGACTTATGGAAAAAAACAACATTTTTAACCTCATTTTCAAAGGGGAATTTCCATAAAAATTAAGATCAATGTTTCGAATTTGAGGGATAGGAAAAAGGTAGATAAAATCTTGGGAAGGAGTGGTATTAGATGATAAGTCTTGAAATGCTCAACACAGATTTATGGATCTCATCTTCATCGTGATATTCATGCCATTAATGAAATACTATGAATTCTAGTTTTCATCATTTTTTTGTTTAACTAAATTGTGGAAATATCTAGTGTTTCTCTCATCATCCATTACTCATTTACAAGAAGGTTTCTCATGCCAAAAGTCCTCTTTAATCATAGTGGCCAAAGTCAATTCAACAATAACAAGATTATGAGAGGAGATATTGGCGGGGAAGGGTCGAATCATAAAGGCCTTCCATAGAAGAGACTTTAAGCTCAAGAACCCTTAGATTAGAAATATATTCCCAAAAACATTTTTGTTCCACCATCAATGTCTTTGTTTGAATCGATCAACATGTAGTGAAGATTTTTGAGGAAATTATACAAATTACCCTTTATTTTGAAAAAATAACAAAAATACCACCCCATGACAAATGTGCCCCACCGATCAATAAACATGACAAATATACCCACCCGTTACTTACCTCTTGATTTTTACCCTCCATCACTTTCTTACATTCCACAGTAAAAGCGGTAGTTATTACCAATTTGAACTCAAATTGGCGCACATTTTTTTGCGATTCCACAATCAATCGTGGGCACATTTCCCATCCTTTCTTTCGATTTTGATTTTTCGAGCTCCATCACGTTCTATGTAGGTTTAATTTCTTTTTGAAACCTCTAGTTTTGGTAGTTGTTTTAATGGCTCCTAAAAACGCTCCTAAAAACTCTCCTCATAAAAGAATATTGGGAAGTTCTTTGAAGAAAGCAACAAATTCCTCGAAAAAGAGGAAATTTCATAAGGGTGTTGTTGGTTCTATGGCTTATAAGAAGAGGAAAGTAGAAAAGATTGTTGAGGAAGAAACGGTTCTAGATGTTAAATCGCCATCCAAAATCAGAAATCAAATATTGGTGTTAAAGTCACTGGAAAGATGAAAGTTTATTTTGAAGAAATGGATGTTCTTGAGGTATGAGTTTTGTGTATTCTTTGTTATTGTTATATTTTGGTTTGTACTCTTTTGTTTGTTTCGATGTCATTTCTTATTTGTTTCGTTATGCTTCATTTGTTCTTTTATATATTTAAGTTGAAGTGGTTGTTGATTTTGTGTTTTTGTTTTGTTTAACTATTGTTTCTAGTGTTTTAAGTATGTTTTTGACCCCACTTTGAATGGTTTCTTTGCTTTCGAGTAAATACGCTTTTTCCTTTGATGTTATTAACAATATAAAGAAAATTTTATCGACACCCAACTCAAGGCATTTAAGAATACATGTTTTGGATATTTCTTGGACATGAAAGAGGTTGATTTCGAATCGGCTTGTCCATTTGTTGTTGAAACATCAAGTCGCCCACTCGAAGAAGGACAAAATGGTTGTGTCACGTGGGTGAAAAGTTATTGAGGTTTGGGTTGGGGAGTTTTCTATTGTGACCGTCCGAATTGTGTTGGTGATAGGCCTTCATTGTCGGGGGATGTTCGTAGCTCTGTTATATTGCGAAGTATTTTGCTAGCGAGTAAACAAGTTTAATAAAAGTAGATTGAAGAATATTTTTTAATGCGTGTTTGGGTGATGAGGATCTAGATGCCTTGAAATTGGTTTTACCGTATTTTCTCCATTTTTTCTTTTTACTTCTATGGGTAGTTCGGTTGAGATGTCATTTTTTGAGTTGGTGGACAATGATATGGATGTGTTTGACACATATCCATGCGGGAGGGAGTTGTTGGATGTTACTATGCGTGAGTTGAGGCACCAAATCTTGTACGAAACAAAGTCATTGATAGAATAACTCGGTTGTTTAGTCTAATACTTAACTCTACTGTGATGAGATTTTCAAAGGAAGATTTAACACCCTTGAATTTGGTTTAAATTTGTTTTAATACTTGGTTTTAGCACTTTGTTAAATATCAATTGGATAACAAATTATCAAAGAGATATTAAATGATATGCGAAAATAAATGTTGAATTGTAAATGACACAATAAATTTTATAGAGATTCAAGATGGGGTAATTCTTCTAATCCTCTCTTCTCCAACTGGAGGAATCCACTAAGTATTGATCAATATAATCGAGTGGTTAACGATCCAGATACAAGTCTTGATCACACAAACGACTTGATCCTTTGGGACTCGATGCTGAGATGCCTTGTCACACAAAATTGGCTTCTCGTGACGACTCGAACTTCTTCACAGGCGTTTGCGCTTGCTACTACATGCCCACTTGCTCAAGTTTCTTGGATTTGATCACGAAGCCCTCCAAAAACTTGAGACTGTTCGACCTTGAACCTTTCTACAATCCTCCTTGGAATGTAGACCCCTTTTGATTCTTCAAAAGTTTCCTCTTCAACAGATTTGAAGTTGTCTCTCCTTCACACTGGTGTTGGATTGATTTCCTTCAAATTTAGGTTTGAGGATTTGCTTGAATAACTTGAGAATATTTTCGCAGTTACACTTTGAATGATAACTTGAATGCTCGTTGTTCAGTCACCTTCTCTCTAAGTGATTCCTCGGCCTTTTATAGTGAACTTTCAAAAATCACTGTTGAAGAGATAGGTTGATTTCAAAAGTCACTTGTATTCGTTGGCTTTTGTTCTTGCGATCCTTGATCTTAACATTTCCACGTATTAAATGAACTTTCACTTTTTCGTAGTCCGACACAAGATGCAGATGTTTCCATTGGTTTATTCCTTTTGCACGCTTTTAGATCACGACTTTAAGACATGGCAAAGATGAAAGTATTACTTGTTTAGGTAATATTCTTGACTTACGTAAACGGATTCTTTTGATTGTCTCACTTGATCGCAGCCTTAACTTCCCCAGTGACTTTGAGTCGGCTCCCAATCATTGGATGACTCATCCGTCACTTCAACTTGAGACTTGGCTATCTTGAGTTGACTTGACCGACACTTCACACACCGTATCATAGTTGCTACCCTTCCTTGATCGAGTTCTTGTCTTCTTTTCCTTGCTATACTCACCGCTTCACAAAGGTGAGTCTTCATCCCGTCTTGATTGACTTCTTGTATGTCCAGCGTAGTGACTTGACTCACCTAGTACAAATTATCTATTACAATACAACTTACAAAGAAAATGGGGTGTCAACTTTCTAGTCTAAGTTTTACATGGCATTCATCAAAATCTAAACAATAAGTTTCCCAACAACAGCAATATGATTTTACAATTTTTTTCTTGTTGTTTTGTTTCATTTATGTTTCGAATGTTTCTTTATTGTTTCGACTTTTATTTTATTTTTTCTTATTTCATTGGGTTTGAAGAATTTGTGGCCAATCGAGGATGAGCTTGTGCGCTTGTGCATTCATACATTTTATGATAAATCAAAGTACACCTTCACCCGCTTGACGATGATTTTGTCGTTGGAAGTTGAAGCGCAAGGAGGCCGTTGTTGGTAGTGGGTCAAAGTATACTTGTCGATGATATTTCTAGGAACCAAAGAATTGTTTTTCGAGGATTTTGAGGTTTTTAAGATTTCCACTACAAAATTATTGAAAGAACAATTTACAATTGTTTTCTCCGAGTTGGCATATATTAAGAGAAAACTAGAGGTTCTCATATTTTTTTCTTTTAATTATAAGTATTTTTTGTTATTTTTCTAGATTTTCCTTTGTGTTTCTTTTGTGTTTCAAGATTATTTCTTTGTTGTTTTCGTTCAAAGACATTGTTGTTGTTTTTCATGTAGGTTCGTGGTGGTGTCGAGGAAGTGGAGCGAGGTTGATGAATCGTAGTCTAAGAGTGAAACCGAATCTAATGGCATATCATTAGGTTCGTGTTACGAGGAAGATGCGATGAGGAAAAAGATGGAGATGATGATGTTGATGATGGGAATATGGATGTTCCGTTGGGAAAGTCGAAATGCTATGCCTACGGAATCGGGTGATGTTGGTGGTCGTGTTAAGGAGGTTTATATTGTTGTTGTTGAGAAAAAAATAATGATACTTGGTGATTACGATATGAGTGTTGTGGAGGGAGTTGCGGCTAGTGGCCTGGTGAGTTTGGAACAAAGCATGGAGAATGTGGATGATGAATCAAGCAAGGACGGTGGTGAGATGGATAACATGGCTAATAAATCAAGGAAGGACGGTGGTGAGATGGAGATGGTGGGCTGATGAATCGAGCAAGGAAGGTGGTGAGGAGAAGAAATTTCTTAGTTCTCGGGAACTTAACAATCTCACCCCTTCTCAAATGGACGATATATTGAACAAAGGCAAGCCAAGCTACACCGGGAAGGTGTGTTTAAATTATAGTTTCTTTGTTTTTGAATTCTTTTTGTTCTTTGTTATTTTATTCCCTTTTGCTTTTATTTTTTGTTTTTTTTTTTTTTTTTTAGGGTTCTTTGAAAAGTCCAGTTGGTGTCTCCTCCAATCTGCCTTCTTCTATGAAGAGGGTTTCAAAACCGTATGTCGCGGTGAGAACTCGTTCACCACTAACTTTGAGTCTTCCGGTCATGTTGTCACCGGCTGAAGGTCTTGAACCCGTGGACGTGGTGATTGGATTGGAAGACGTCGGAAACAAAGATGTCGTTGTGGATGCTACCAAAAAGTTCCAAAAGCCTTGGTGAAGGGAAGGTGCCGGGGCGAGAATATGGGTGAAGGTCTGGGATAAGGGCTGTCGGATGGGTTGAATGACCGGCTTGGAAGGGTTTGATTCTTAAGAGTATACACTTTTATTATTTTCATATTTCTAATTAATAACTATCTCAAACAATTGTGAAATAATTTTGAAACATATATGAAACAATTACATAAATATTTATAAATTTGTGATTAGTTTGTTTTTTTCTTTGTTTTTATTTGATACTTTTTTTTTGCCCGAATTGATACTCGGAGGAAGATGACAAAGTTGAGCCTTCTTTGAAACTTGGTGTCTCATGAAGTGAAGTCGAAGTCATGGTTTCACAACCCGTATTATGTTGATGAGTACTTGCCTTCTTTCATAAGTTTTTATTGTCTTTCATGTTGTTTTTTGAATTGTTCCTTCGTTTTTTTTATTGTGTTTTGTGTTCATTTTGCAAAGATATTGATGTGTTTTTTTATATTTGAGGAAGAAGTTCCTATACGGGCATAGTGATGTGACATTCACAACAACCGATTTGATATTTGACCGGTGCATCCAAAGCATTTATAAGAAATTTTGCCAAGTGAACAAAAAAAAAAAAAGAAGAAACATTTTGATATGTGCATGATCAATGTCAATACCACGATTGTGGACAATATCATGGGATATGATATAGCGTGTGGATGACCATGGTCGAAAGTTGATCATATCTTGTTCCCATACATTGTATTGATATGGAACATTGGGTAATGGGACGGTTGAGCGTGAAGGAGAGAACTATATATCTATACAATTCGTTGAAGACGGATGATTCTCTTAAAGTTCTTCAAGTCGCGAAAGCTTACAACTCTCTCATTCCTCGATTCTTGTCCTTGGTACCCTTTTATGGTGTCCATCCCAATGTTGTTCTTGGCGAGTGCGTATTCCAAATGATCCAAATTCCGCTATGAAAGTCATTGTTGTGAAAGACATTCCTTTGCGGGACTCAAGAAGTAAGTTTTTCTATGTATTTTCCATTTGTTTGTTCTTTTTTTTGTTGTTTTTATTTTTGTTGTTTTATATGTCCGATTGTCCATTTTTTTTATTTCTTTTTTAGTGACTGTGGCGTTTTTGTTACGTGTTATGCGGAGTATTTTGTTGCCAGGAAGAAAATGGATGTGAGGCGTTTGACGTAGATAATGAGCGGTCAAGGTTTGGTCATTTGCTCTACAATCACGCCGAAGTCAAGCAACAAAACGGCAATGAGGATGACAACGACATTGAAATTCCGCCTCACTCCCTAAGGATTCTAGGGAATTGTTGTTACGAAAATCTTGATAATTTGTGTAATCATCCAACAAATTTGTCTTAAGTTTGGTACTTTTAATTGTATGGGATATTTGGTATTTATAATAGCTTTCCTTGGAGGATTTGGATTGTTATTGGCTGTTTTGATTCACGATTAGATTTTGTGGGTAGTACGCCCTTTAACAATTTGGAGACGGGTGATGAGATGTTTTTCCGTTAATGTTTTGTTGTTGATTGGTTTGGGATTGAAAATATTGTGTGTTTTGTTTTATGTTTCTTATGGTCTCTATTTGGTAAATGGTTTCGTTATGTAATAGAAACATATATGAAACACATTTCTAAACAAACATTTGTTTTGTCATCTTATTGTAAGAAACATATTTGAAACAACATAGAAACAATTTGCTTTTGATTCTCTATATGTCGAAGTTGTATCAATTACATGTATATTCGTAATAGTAATATTCTACTACGAGTCCTATTTTGTTTTTTGTTGATTCCCGCATGTTTTTCTATTATGAATGGATCCCCACATCTTCCACATTTGGTTTTGGCCTTTTTCTCCCAAGTCGCCAGGTCTTCTTTTTTCTTTGGCTTTCTAGATTTTGCATTGCCCTCCGTGATAGAGTCTTCATCGTTTGATTTCATCCGGCAGACCCGGAATCTTCATGTGGGATTGGATACATTGTTTTCAAATAAGTCGCTTCCATTGTTTTCTTCGTGTAGTATCGAGCAAGATTGGTACGAATTTGCATTCAAATCTTTTACTATCGCTAAAGATGTGGGCAAGGAATTTCATCCATTTGAAACTTGTTGCATGTGCAAGTCCTTTTTCCCAGTCCACAACAAATGTTTTCTCACTTCCTGTGACTTTGAAATTAAAGTCATTTGATCGCTTCACCAAACATAAATGAAACATATAAGAAACATTTATAAAACAATGGACCATGTCTTTGAAAGTTTGCATTAAAGTACCTTAAATTTAGTGAAATGGTGTTGTGTTTCCCCATATACTCTTGACTCTTTTTGTCATCCTCGACAATGTTGATCTTGATTCAATCGATGTCCGCACGTCCAATCTTGAATTAGAGATCTCATGTATTCGAGCAAAGTTGTTACCGGTAGGTCTCTCCCGGCCATAGTCGCATTCGATTCTGCAATGTTTGAAGTCATGACAAAGTATCGTTTGCTCGACAAAGGAGTCGTGTCTATTTCTCGTGAGCCGATGATGGACAAAGAAGGTCTAACTTCGCTATTTACGTTGTCAGTGCGGACGTTTGTTTTTCGAACTCTTCATTCGTGTATGCTTTTTCTTTGTTGCTATGAATGGATCTTGTATTTCATTTGTTTTTCCTTTTGAAGTTTGTCTTCAAATTATTTAGTAGATGATACGTGCACAACCTTGTGAGAGACCTCGAGGATATACCCGATCATTAAAATAATATATTTGTGAGAAATTTGTAAATGTGGTATACGACAATTGGGATTTTCTCCATGCAATCGTGGAATTCAATGAAAAGTTAGCTAAGTGAAACATATAAGAAATATAAATGAAACATGTATGAAACAATGTTTCATGTACGTCAAGAAGCAATGTGATGTATTAGGCGAACGAAACAATTGTGAAACATAATAGAAACATATGTGAAACAAGAAAGAAACATATGTGAAAAAATCACGTAATGTATTGCATTGATTTTTCCAGATTCACACGATTTATTTGTAGATAATCACAAGAAGCAATTTTTGTAGAATTTTGGATCATAATTCGAACAAAATAAGCATTTTGAAGCTCACAACTGTCAGGTTTTTGGATTCACGTGCAAAATTCCTGGTTCTTAATTCAATGTCAATTTCATTCAATACACATTGAATCCTAAATTTATATCCGAAAATCATGAAACTAATCGAAACAAGGTATTCTCATAACAAGATAAACAGATCGTGTTGTTGTTACCTGTTTTGGTCTTCTTCTTCCTCTTGATATTGAGTTTGAATTGTGATCTCGAATACCCATTATTTTCTCTCGATTTTTTCCTCCTATCTCTGCATTTATTTCTTCTTTTGTTCGTTATTATTTGGGATGGGAGAATTCTATTGTGATCGAGAGATCTTGTTGTGATCGTCGTCGTGATTTTTGGAGGGAAAATGTTGCAATACGGTAAAGAGCGTATATTTGTCCACATTTAACCGGATCTGGTATATTTGTGAAAGAACAGGGCTGAGCGCGTATTCTGCAGGAATTGGATATGGAAAATGAGGTATTCATGTCCTTTTCCCAAGATTTTTAATCCCAAAATAAGGACAATTCCAAATATGTTTGACATTATTCAAGAAAGAAGTCAAGTGGGTCAAGCCAGCCCAAGCCCATGTAAAACAGTCTCTCAAGTTGGCCAGTTAAGCTATGGCCCAAATCTTAAATGGTCCAAGTTGTGGCGAATAAGATTTTAAAGTCGTAAGCCCAAATCTACCAACTAGCCCGCGTGCCCAATATAAATGGTGTCCAAAGTGTATTTACTCCAAACATATGTTTAGTAATTGGGTCATTATTACTCGTTACTTATGCTAGAAATTATCTCATCCTAACGACCATCTTTTTTTCGTGAAGTGAAATTGATATCACTTAATAAATAAATCAATCACATACTTGCATTTTTTGGGTTCTTTCACATAATTCAACTGCATTGGCTGTGAGAAAATGTTGCATATTAATTGACCAATTCAAATATTTAATTGCAAAGCAAAATCGGGTATTTTGCACCATATAATATAACATTTATAATGTTAGTTGATTGAAATATTGTATAAATATAATTAAGTACCTATAGAGTTGAATACATTCAATTTATGTTTTTTGAGTTATTTAAAGATTTGACATAAGATAACTAAATATTAGCAATCAATACCAAACTTAAATTTGTCATATGTAGCTTAGTTGGTTAAACATTTGTAATTGGATCATTGACATATGATATAATTCCACCATTCTCGCCCTCCGAGACCCTTGTACTTAAAAAAAAAAAACAATTGTCATATGTAATTACCAGTCTGAAATTTCTAGTGGTTCACAAGTTAGTCGAAATCCTAAACTAACAGCAGTATATGCTTAAATAATAATGAATAATAGTTTAGAAGAATGATAGAAGACCAACACATACCATAGCAGACTAAAAGAATTTCGTATGTAATGTGGTTGTTTACCAACCTAAATTTTGTTGCGCTTACTATAAATTAACAATAATAATCTTTTGGAGCAAGAAATAATCAATCAGGAACATTTTAAAACTTATAAATTTATTTTAAAAATTTCGATCCAAATTTTTGTTGCATTCATATTTCATATAATAATAAATATGTTATGTTGTATAAATCTTATTCGTGTGCAAATTTAAATGTAACAAAAAGTAATTGGACCAAATTCAACTTCCACAGAAATTAAAGACATTTATACATTATATTGTATAAAATACAAGATGCAATAAGGATCAAGTGTGTGCTCCAGTGTTAGAAATTCGTAACAAAGACGATTAACCCTTCGATCTCATACGAAACAGTATGTCACCTTCCCTATTATTCCCTATTGTACTTAAAAAAATACAGGATGCAATACAAATATTAAAATACAACATGTTGCAAACATTTGATCCGTGCAAGTTTTCCGTCTTGTATCAAGTAAATAGAACTTTAAGGAAGACAAGACATGTGCTCAGCATTTAAAGCACACTGATTCGGAATTTAAATTTTAGAATTTTTTTTTTTGAAGAATTTAGAATTGATACTGGATTTTTATTTTTCAAATTGTAAGGACACTGTTAATTGTTTTTATTGATACTCTATTTTTTATAATATTTGACAAGGACATGTCGTGTTGCAATTTTGAATGTATTCTGAAATAAAGGTATATAATATATTATACGGTGACATAAAATTACTCTTAATATGGTTGCCCATCTTTTATGTATCGTCCGCATTCGTCAACGCTCCATATGAATCTCGGAGTTGATCAAGGACAGTGGAAATTAAGCAAACTTTTTAAAAGTAATATATATATATATATATATTAATTCTACTATTATATATCTAGTTTATTACATATTACCTATTACTAAATATTTAGTAATATTATATATTATTAAATATTTTTTCAAATTCGATCACATCTCACCATCTCTAATAGATTTAAATATATAATTTTAAAAATTATGACTTATAGTCATATGAATAATTTCAAAAAAAAAGGTATTAATTTTTCCATTTTATATGGATAAATAATGCTATCTTTATTATTATAGTATTATTTTTAAAATTTAGATCATAATAAATTTATATTTTATTATTTTATTAATATTGTATAATTATAAACTATGCATGACTTTTTATAATGAATACTTTCACTTAAAATGTTATATATGTTCGAGTTTAAAATTTAAGATTTAAATATATAGTTTTTAGTTTTTTGACTTATAGCCCGATAGCGGTCCGTTTAGCCCGAAGCCCGCTAGGGTTACGGTAAGATTCCAATATTGTCGGACCATTTAATAGCGGTCCGTTTAGCCCGAAGACCGTTTAGCCCGAAACCGCTAGAGCCAGCCCGTTTAACATCTCTAGGCAGAGACAAGAGGGCCAACTTGAGCCCCAACCTTTTTTCTATTTGTTTATTTAATTTTATTAAGAAATTAAAAAATAAAAAAATTATAATTAATTAAACAATTTATTTTAATAGTTTTTCATTCGGTCAACTTCACTTTCGTGGATTGGTTCGCTGTTATTCTTGGGCCCGTAGCCGACATCCCTACTGGGGATAAGGGAATTTTCTTAACCCTACACAGTTTGTCACGATTCCATTGTTTACATCAAATTCGTGACCATAAGGAATTAACTTTCTTATCCCTGCACGGTTTGTCACGATCTGTTATTTCCATATATGTGAGCATGTGTTCATTATCGAATCTTAGAAACAAGATTTTTTTATCATGAATCATGATAGAACACGACTGTGTAAAAACAATAAACAAATAATAATTATCTTTAGTCAACTTTATTTATTAATTTTAAAAGATGGTTGTTGATAAGTCATTAATTCAAGTCTACCAAAGTTATGGAAAAAATAATGACAGTTCACAAGTGTCTACACTAGACAAGAAAACAGATAGGATTCAGGTGTGATTTTAATGAATTATGCTGCATTCAACAAGTGTAGCTAATGAAGAGTATTTAATGTTTTATATATCTCATAATGTCGATTACTCAACTCTAATGTATGTTTTTTTCTCGAAAGAAATGTTTTATTTCAAAATTGTATTTCATCTTCTATTCTACAACACGGATTATATATTGTCAAGTATTTAAAAATTACAATATTAATTTTTAAGCATAAATTATGGATTTTAATAAGTCAAGTGATATTCGTTAAAAAAACACGTGGTAATCATCCATGCACGAAATAGGAGATAAAACACAACTCAGGAATATCAAATCTCATTGCCTATTTTCTTGTCCCAGAACGAAAATTTGTTTTGATTGATGAGTTATTAAATCAATGAAAACAAATTTGATCATCAATTAAAAAATTTATATTAATTGCTTATTATTTTCAAGTAAAACGTTAATATGTAGTGCTTTCTCAATATAGAGCTTCGTTTGTTTGTTTTATAAAAAAGATTACTTCGATAGAAGACAAAAATAAATCTGTTAAAAATTATAAAATATAAAGTTATGAACAGATTCATAATATCCAGGTTAATAATTAAAATCGCTTAAAGTCTTCAATTTTGAAAATTCTACAGTGTCTAGAATACACCCATGATTCCAGACCTGCAATCTATTGAAGACCATATTAATTTAATTCTAAAGCTAGATATTGAATGCAATTGTAATATATATTTATGTAACGTGTATAATTTTCAAAAATTTAAAGTGTATTCTCTTAATATTAAAGTTATATTTTTAATTTATTTATTTCGATTAAATTTAAGATTAATTATATTTGTAAAATTGGCAATGAACAAAATGTTAGATAAAATTATTTTGATTTTGATGATTTCATCAAAATATTTCTATTTCAACCAAAACAATAAAGTCGGGCGCTGTCAAAATCGGATTTCATTTTTACAAAATTGTTAAAAAACTTAATACAAAAAAAGGAGACAGTGAGAGCAACCGGTGCCTGAACATTTAAGTTCAAATTTTTTCTCTCTAAATTTCCTTGTCTCAAGCGATCGGACTCAAGAAAATGTTCAAACGTTTTCTTCACAAGCGAGCGACTAGTAGTCGCCGCAAAGGGCGACCTATCCCCCTGTAGAGCAACCTGTGACAGATCGCACTTTCTCTATTTCAAATTCATAATTTTCAACATTGCGACCGGTCGCCCTAGCTAAAATCAGATGATTTTTAACGTTGCAGCAAACAAGAGATTTACTTTTATCATTTTATCGTTTTTGTACATATTTTGTGGATCTTGTGATCTTCTTTTTGCAAACAAAATTCAAATTAGAGGAGCATATGTTGTAATTCAAATCTTGGAGCTCTTCTATAAATAGATAACGAAGATTGGAGGATCAACACAACAATACTACACAATTCTACAACACAACAAGAATATCTCAGCAAAAATTCTTATGCTTTCATTTTCATATCTTGTTGTAATTGCCTAATCACTACACTTTCACATATTGCTTATTAGGCTTTATTTCTTGATACACTTGCACTTTCAAAGTTGTATAAATTTATTTCGTATAATTTTAATTGATCAAATCATCCAAAACAAAACTTATTTGTTAAGTGTTTTTGGTAAGAACACACATGGTTGATTAGATTATTAAGGCGCTGGTGTTGAAGAGTTTTGTGCTCTTCAAGTACTTGTTGTGTAAGAAGAGTTTTGTGCTCTTCTAGTTGAGTTATGTCGTTTGGTATCGATTTAAAAACTTTCTTTTCATAAATCATTCAATCGGATATACCAAAGCGGAGTGGATTAAGCTCTGGTAAGTCTAACCACTATAAGTCATTGTGTTCATTCTTCTTACTATCTTTTACATTCTTGAGAGTTTTTCACATATTCGAAAAAGAGAGGAAAAATCTCAAAAATTGGGGAAATCTATTCATCTCCTTCTAGATTTTCGTAATCACTTGGACTAATACAAAATGTGTGATTAGATTAACTCGATATTCAATTATAGAGCGACAAAGTATTTATAGTTTATAATAGAGCAAGGTAACATATTTTAGACTTTTATTTAAATCAAGGGTAATTTTGTCCATCAATATAGTTGTTATTGACTTAAAGGGCATTATTTGAAGGTTTTAATAGTAAATGGGGTATTTGATACAAACCCAATAGTACAAGGGGTTATAAAGTGAATCTTACCCTTAAGTTTTATTAATTATTTTGGAAGCTATTTGTAAATATTACTCAGAAGTCAAAAGTCAAAACTTTTTGTTTTCTTCATATACAATATCGAATTAAACTGAATATAAAATATTGACTTGGATATATATGGAAGAAAAAATGGTCGAAACTATCTATCATCTTTCTAACAAAAAAAAAAACATAATCTAAAAATTACATAAAAAAACAAAGACGTGTGAACACGAAAATAATATTGATAAATGATTCTAAAAACCTAACCTTGCATTCTCACTAGCTACTACGTGACAAGCCATTTTAAACACCTATAAATACATGAACTAGCTCTTTGATTTCTTCAATCCAAAAATCCTCTATCATTTATTATTATACAATAAAAGTATAGTCGTTTTCCTTATCTTCATTCTCAGAAAGTGTAGTCCCACTATGGCTAGTGGCTCAATAATAGTTCCATCTACGACCATTGAAAATGAATTCAGCAACATTACTCGTAACCATTTTCCAGATGATTTTGTTTTCGGAACTGGTACCTCTGCTTACCAGGTTTGTACTCATCACTCGATTCAAATATTTGAAAACCCAATAATTATATATATATATATATATATATGGTGTTTGAAGCAAAAAATTATAATAAAGTTCCAACTCTGGGAAAAAAATAAAAACATTAACATTATAATATGTTCTCATGATTTTGCCGTTTTAATTTGTTCTGTTCAGAATGAAGGAGGTGCTACAAAAGGTGGTAGAGGACTTAGTGTATGGGATGTTTTCACCTTGAGAACTCCAGGTCTCTCTCTCACACTACAAAAAACTTCCAGTTTACGGATCGATAGAATTTACCGACAAAAATGATTTTGTTCTTAAATTTTATTGTTACATATAGAATAAAAAATATTATTTTTCCACAAACTATACCAACCAATTACCGACAGTTCACCAATAGTATTGTTTAATTTACTGACAGAAATTCTGTAGGTATTTACTGATAGTTTCAGAATTTGTTGGTAAATATGTAATTACCTACAATGATTTTAACTATAACGATTTTGTCTACACTTTACAGTTATCTTAATAATTAATCTATAGGTAAATTGATTTTTTTCTTATAGTGATCTATGCATCTGTTTCGTATGTAGATTTATGCAAATACTACTTGATTATTATTGGTTATATATGAACAAATTATTGTGCGTGACAGGCAAAATTACTGATGGATCAAATGGAAATGTTGCTGTGGATATGTATTCCAAATATAAGGTTAACTCTAAATATATATTGGTCACTTGAAAGTTATGGTAATTAATATAAGTAGGTAATAAAAATTAATTACTGCGAGGGGTATTGAATAAAAAATGGTCAAAATAATTTTGCAGGAAGACATTAAGATGATGAAGAGCATGGGGTTTGATGCTTACAGATTTTCGATTTCTTGGCCAAGAATATTGCCTGGTAAGAATAGCAGTAATTAGAATTCGGTTAACAACATTAATCTAACAAGTATATTATATACTTTTTTAATTTTTTTGCACAGAGCAAATATGTGTATATTAATTATTATTTTTTTTAATTTCCAACTCATTGCATAAGTCATGTACGTGGAACTAATTATTTGTTATTTGGCTGTATTATTAGGTGGGAAACTTTGCCTTGGAGTCAACCAAGAAGGAATTGACTTCTATAATGATCTTATCAACACTCTCCTTGCTAATGGTTGTAGTCAACTCTATAACTCGATCCATTCTTTCCTTAGAATAGGATTTATAATTACTTTAATCTTTTTATGTTTATAATTAATTTAATCTATATATATATATGTATTAGTTCTGTCACGAATGAGGTTATGGTAATATTGTGAATTATTAAGTTGAGATATTAATTTATGATATTAATTAGTTCGTAAAGGGGCATGTGTGACTTTATTGCAGGCATTCAGCCCTATGTGACTCTCTTTCATTGGGATCTTCCTTCTTATTGGAACAAGAGTATGGTGGTTTTTTAGACGAAAAATAGTGTAAGCAACTCAATTTTGTCTCTAATATATGCTCAACCTCACATTGATTATGTGGTATTTTATATTCAAAAATTTCTTTTACTTTTATAACATCGTGCATTATTCTTTATATTGTACCAATACCATTGAACATCTTTAATTAAGATGGGACTAGTTAGAGGGTATTTGGTATTGGTTGAACTTAAGCTCTACAAAATATTTTATAAGAGCTCATAATTAAGCTCTCAAAATATTCGGTAAATTTAAAAAAAAGATCTTATAAGGTCAAAAATAATATGTTATGAGCGTATAAGCACGGGATCTCTTTTTGTTTTTCTTAAAAAATTACGATTTTTATTTTGACAACCTTCTTTAGCTTTCACCATGCATATTAATTACAAAACTGTCATGAGTAACATAACATCTTATAAGCTCTATCCACTATAAGAAAAATTCAGTTTACAACAAAAATTTACACGACAGAAAATAATTTTTCACTAAGTTTTATAGTTACGTACATAATAAAAAATATTAACTTTTCCCATATTATATCGACAAATTACAATGATGACTGATAGTTTTTAAATTTAGCGTTAAATACTTAGATATTTACCAATATATATAGTTTTAGATTACGAACATAAATATTTACTTGCAATGATTTTACCTACAACGATTTTACCTACTACACTTTACAGTTATCTTAATATTTACCTATATATTTTTCTGTAGTTAAACTGACTTTTTCTTCTAGCTAGTAACATCATCTATTTTATCCAAACACTTTTTTTTTTTTTAATTTCTGTTGGTTTAAAACAGGGATGATTTTCGTGACTATGCGGAACTATGTTTCTGGGAATTTGGCGATAGAGTGAAACACTGGTTCACATTGAACGAACCATGGACGTACACCGTCCAAGGATACGTTGCGCGTATTTTCCCACCCGGCAAAAAAGCTCCAGCATCAGCTCCAGCTCTAGCTCTAGCTCCGACTAACAAAGTCGCGAATCTAATTTCAACTTTGAGTTTAGCTTCGGTTAACAAAGTCGCGGATAACCTAATCCCGTTTAATAAAGTTGTCAACAAAATTGGACATAATTTCATTCCATACAGGGGGTTTAACATGAGTGATCTTGATCAAATCACGACTTATGATGATGAATTCACGACTTATAGTGATGTTCATGACCGAACAAGAAATGCACCCTTAAATGAAACTGTTCTACTTACCCAAATGCTGAGCGCACCCAAAGAAAGAAGTGTTAGTAGTGAGGAAAAGTTGTGTTGGTCAAAACAGGCCAAAGAGGGTTATACTGTGGCAAGAAATTTGCTCCTTGCTCATGCTGCTGCTGTTCAATCGTACCGGAATAAATTTAAGGTTAGGGTTTTATCATCAAGTAGAGAATATTGGTAATTAATAAATTTAATGGATAATTACATAAAAAAAACCGAGGTTTGGGCTAATTACAAAAATAATCCAAAGATGTTTCAAACTTACAAAAAGTCCCATCAGGTTTGATTATGTGTTAAATTTAATGCGGTAATTGTAGTATTTCTATAAATATCAGGGTGATTATTTTTCACTTATGAGGGGGAATTGAAAGAGGGAATCAAACCTCAAGGGTTTTTTATTAATTTTCAAAAATCTCTGGAGTTTTTCGTAATTAGCCCAGACCTCAGGGGTTTTTGTAATTATTCCTAAATTTAAAGGTAAAGTACAAAAATTATCCCTGAGTTTTAGGCTAATTACAAAATACTCGAGTTAATCATCTTTTAAAATTACAAATACCCCTTGATCAGATTTGCATTTATTTAACAAGTAACTCATTCTTCAGGTTATAATTTGTAAAATATGTAGAATCAAATGTCGGGATGGTATTTGTAATTTTGAAAGATAGTATTGGGTTTTAGTAATTAGAATGGACCTCAATGGTAAGTTTTACAATTAACGCCCTTTTTGTATTTGATTAAATGAATTTTTTTAAACTTCAGGAACATCAAAAGGGCAAGATAGGGATAACACTTGTTTGCCACTGGTTTGAGCCCTTTGATGATACCAATGTTGAAGATAAGAAAGCTTCCAAAAGAGCCCTTGATTTTATGTTGGGATGGTAAGCACATTTGCCACTTTTTATTTTTCTTTTTCATCATAAGATTTTGCAATTCATCAATCAGAATGGCACTTAATTCAGATTTCAGAAGTTTAGTTCAGTAGCTTAACATGTGAGATTAATAACTAGTCAAGGTTTTGAAATTCAAATATTTCAAACATGCCACAAACTATAATCAATTTGAAATACGGCAATTAAATCCCAATATCTCCTTCTCTGCCTCCCAAAATTTTATTTATTCCAATAATGTAATTTACAAATTTCAGGTTTTTGGAGCCTGTATTAAGTGGTCGCTACCCGAAAAACATGACAGATTTTGTACCTCGTGAAAATCTTAAACCATTTTCAAGGGAAGAATCAGAATTGCTCAAAGGGTCCATTGATTTTCTGGGTTTGAACTATTATACAGCCTGGTATGCAACCAATGATCCCTATCCTGATGCCGAAGAAGGCTACTACAGAGATCAGAAGGTTAAATTTTTGAGTAAGCTCTTAACAACCTTAAAAACCACAAATTAAATTAACATTTTTTCTTCCTTTTTTGAATTAATTGACTAATTTTATAAATTGATGTGTTCTTTTAATTTGTTTTTTCATTTTTGATAGCCGAGAAGGATGGCAAGCCAATTGGTGAATCGGTGAGATTTTAAGTAATTTATGTCACATATAACACATAGAGACTATTTATTTTTATATATAAATTGATTAGGAACAATTACAAAAACTACCCTTGTTTGGCCTAATTATAAAAACTCAACTAACTTTTAAATAACAAATATCACCCTTTGAGGTTTACATCCGTCCTACATCTTGCCGCAACCGTTAGTTTATCTGACTGAACGTCGTCAAATATTTTACAATTAATTATGCCCCTCAACTTTTCTAAATATTACAAATAGCCCCAATATTTCGTTTGCCTAGCTATTTGTGATACTTAAAAAAAAATTGAAGGGTGTAATTATAAAATGTAAGATGAAAAGATGGGGTTATTTATAATATTTACAAAATTTTAGGGATGTAATTGTGAAATTATTGGACGACGTCAGTAATTTCCATTAGCTCCTCTAACAGCAGCAGGTGCAAAATGTGCAAAATGTAAGATGAATGTAAACCTCAATGATGGTTTTTGTAATTTTCAAAGTTAGCTGGATTTTTTTGTAAATAGGTCAACCTCAAGGCAGTTTTTATAATTATCCTGATTAATTGTTGATAATTATTGATTTTTTTTTCTCTTTTGATTTATATAGACTGGTTCATGGTGGCTGTATATAGTCCCCTGGGGAATTTACAAGCTCTTGAAATATGTAAACAGCACCTACAACAACACTACGTACAACCTCCCTGTTATATACATTACTGAAAATGGTATGTGTTTCTTAATTAATCACCATTAATTTGAATTAATTCAAGTACTGTACAATTATAAGGTTTAATGATATATAAACTCATGTTGAAATCATTGTGTTTAGGTGTGGATGAGCAGAATAACCCCAAGCTTACAGCTTATGACGCTTGCAGAGACAAAAGAAGGGTGAATTATTTCCGAGACCACCTTGGAAATATTCTGAAAGCTATGAAGTAAGTATTTAATTTGAAGCAAAATAATTAAATTAACTCTAAATTGATTGGATGTCTATAAAAAAATTCTCTGTCAGACTATGCACATGTTTTGAATATTGTTTAAATATAATGGTTCAATGATCTAAAGACAACATATATACATACTCCTGGTTTACATGATTGCAAAATATTATATATGAATTAATGTTAGGGATAATTACAAAAATTACCCTGGATGTTTAGCCTAATTAAAAAAATAATAATATTAAACCAGTTATCTTTGAAAATTACAAATACCCCCTTCAATAGAGGAACATTTTAAAAATCAGGCCCGGCTGATGGGCTGACCCGACCGATCCGGTGATAAGGCTAGGTTGGACTGCAATTTTGTAAGCCCAAAGAGAACTGGACCTATTTGGTCTAGCCCATTAGACCCCAAATACCATGCCGAGCCAGTTGGCCTGACGTATTCTACATGTATTTTTAATGCATGTGCAGGCTAACGCTCCAAAAATAGTGGTCCGATAGAATTTCGGTCGGTCTAGTCCGATTCTCCCCGTCAGGCCAGCACCGATCGGCCTAGACCATTTGACACATCTACCCTTGAGATTTGTGTTTATCTAACAAATACCTTCCTCTTGAGGATGCAATTTGTTAGATAGAAATATCAAGGAGATATTTGTAATTTTGAAAGACAACTAGTTTTTTGGCAATTAGACTAAGCTTTAAGGGTAGTTAATTAACCGTTATTGTTTTATCTTGGTTATTTAACTAAACCTTTTTTTCCAGTGATGGTACTAGTAGAGAGAAGGTGAAGGTAAAAGGCTACTTTGCATGGTCATGGTGTGACAATTTTGAATGGAAGGATGGATACACTGTGAGATTTGGTATCATTTATGTAGACTATATGAATCATCTCAAAAGATACCCAAAAGATTCAGCCATGTGGTTTTCTAAGTTTTTAGTGAAGAAGACGATTGTTGCCTGAGTGCTCTTTAATTTAAACTTGAGGTCTAATTATGCTTAATTGTATAAGTTTGTATTGTGTGTGTGTGTGTGTGCGGTGTGAGAATGATTATGTAATAACGGAGACTAAGGGGGAATGCCCAACCGTGTTGTAGTTTATCTTTGTAGCTTGTAATATGGTTTGTTATAAGGAATAAAAACTTCTTTTTATATATGGAAAGGACTATTGCAAAATGGTTTATTGTCTTTATAAAATTATTTGATGTGCAAATTGTTCGATGTAATACACATACATACATATGATTTGGTTCAAATGAGATCACCCTCCTTAGATGAGACAAACATGTGGACTAATCATGTTCATTTATTTAATTTTTTCAAAGGTGAGATTTAATTTAATTTTTCGGTGTTTTTATTTATTTTAATTCGAATAAGGATAGATTAGTCATTTGCCATATAACTGATTCCTTAATTCACTTCCCCTACATATTTTTGTTTGACAAGTTTAATATATAGTACATATATGTGAAATATACGAAAGATAATAGTGTTAAATATGCGGTAGAATAATAAGTGTGATTCTCTCTCTCTCTCTCTCTCTCTCTCTCTCTCTCTCTCTCTCTCTCTCTCTCTCTCTCTAACTCGATTCCTTAATTCACTAGTGCCCCCACATGTTTTTTGTTTGACAATTTTAATATGCATATATATATATATGTTAAATATGTAGTATAATAGTCTTAAATATACATAAATATATGTTAAATATGCGAGAATAATGAGCGTGATTCTCTATCTCTCTATATCGATTCCTTAATTCACTGTCCCCCACATGTTTTTGTTGGACAATTTTAATATGTAGTACATATATGTTAAATATGCACATATAATAGTGTTAAATATGGAGTAATATATGTTAAATGTACATACACGGCCCCACGTTAATGAGTGTGATTCCTCTCTCCCCACAACCGATTCCATATTGGATGGTCCCCACACGTTTTTATTTGATAATTTTACCCTTATTGGATTTAATTAATTTGTTAATTTATTATTATCATATATTAATCCTAGCATTTAATGTATGTAGGAGGATGGTTGAGATCACCCATATTGTCTCATCTAGGAGGTGGTCTCACTAAATTCCCCTACATATATATATATATATATATATATATATATATATAAGGGAGGGTTATATAGGACCCTTATTATATGAGTACATAAGACTGCATCCAAGCCACAAATCTACATATTTCGATGGTTGAGATTAAGCCTCGATTAATGTTGATGAATTATGTGATAAAGTCAAAATGGGGTAAATCACCCACATAAAAATAGGGGTTGGCTAAATCTAGTAAATCCCATGAAAATAGGATGAGTTACCATCAAATTTGTAATCACAATTAATCCACCGAATCGTTGCACAAATCATCCCGATCATTTCCAATTTTTTGTTTATACTTTGTCCATTAGTCTTGAATCCATTAAAGTTTGATTCGCATTTTTTTAAAACAAGCATTCGATTCATCATTCCATTTTTTTTTGTTTACCCAGACAAGTTGCTTATGCGTGTTTAGCATGTTGCTTATTTGTGCTTATGTACATGCTTGTAATTATGACAGACTTGCGAATACGCAAAACCTATCAAGTTATGCAGAAATTCATCTCTTCATCCCTATTTTTTTTATAAAAAAAAGAATTGCTTGATATGATCGGAATGTTGCTTTTAGGTGCTTATATACTTGCTCGCACGTATGCAAAATGTTGCTTAATTTTTACTGTGTTTTAAACTCTCAGATTAATTATAGTTTGTTTGATAAGAAATATCATGTTATGCAAAAAAATAAAAACTTATACTTATATGAATTCTCCATTCATTCAATCATGTTATGCATTTTAAATTCCCATTAAAGCAATCTCCCAGGACTTCGTTTTTTTTCGGATAAAAAGACATTAAAATCAATCATTATTGTCTTTTTCATCAAGATTTTTGGTTCGATTTAGATCCATATGGATACACGCCAATTAGGTACACATGTAATTAAGTTGAAACCCCTTTATGCTTTTGCTAATTTTCTCATTCTCTTTACCCTAACGTTTTGGGCGAATATGATTCCCGTCAACAAAGATCGCTTCCAGGGAAAACAACGACTAATTAAGCACCAAAGACATATAATTAAGTGGTAATGACTGATGATTGATGAAATTGAAAAAATGAAAAATAAATATTAATTACCTGGAATCTACACATATAAAGTAGTCACCAAGCATGTCTCCGTAACCCCGGACGGTTTGACGGAAGGCGGAGCATCGGTGTCGCCATAGCCACGAAGGTCGGGGGCGATGGTGCGGTAGCCATGGCGGAGAGGTGAAGCATCCGGTGGCGCCACGAGTATCGAGCTCTAAAGAAGCCGTGGAGGAAGAGGGACGGCCTTTTCTCACGGTATGGATAAATTTAGGGATGGTTTGCAGAGAGAACACTTGGGAGGAAAAGATATGCAAGATTTTAGATAAACATGTCCCTCTTAACCGTTCCTAATTTCTAGCCCACTACCAAAAATAACTTCCTCCCAAAACTAATATTAATTAAAATTACCAAAAAGTCCTTATTTTTATAAAGTTATCTATTAAAAAATAGTAAAATCTGCTTTAATCTCAACCATTTAAAAATTAAATCAATGCCTCGATTTGGTCTCGTGTACTCACCTAAGATATGTGGACTCACCTTTGATCAAGCCCTATATATATATATATATATATATATATATATATATTACTATAATCTTCTTTTCAAATAATATATTAATATGTAGAGAACTATAACATTTGACTTTCAATGTGGTTTAATTTTCATGCATATATATATATATATATATATGACTTTCAATGTGGTTTAATTTTCATGCATATATATATATATATATATATATATATATATATATATATGCATGAAAATTAAACCACATTGAAAGTCAAATGTTATAGTTCTCTACATATTAATATATTATTTGAAAAGAAGATTATAGTAATATGCTCCCCCCGAAAAAAGGGATTGTTTCTCTACATATTAATATATTATTTGAAAAGAAGATTATAGTAATATGCTCCCCCCAAAAAAAAAGGGATTGTAGTTATATTAAACAATGAATTGACTAACTACTAGTATATAGCTCAAATGGCATTGATCACTCTTTACAAGGGTGATGATCGGGGTTCGAACACTAATCTCTAAACTCATTAAACAAATGAATTGACTATTTATAAAAAAATGGGTGGTTATTCATTTATAATGAATGAATAAATCGAATGTGTTGCACTACAATTTATTTAAGCATTTGATCAATTTTTTTCTTTAAACATCTTATCATTAGGCTATTATGTGATTTCCAAAACATCTGATCTAGCATTTACTACTAGCTAGACATACATATGTCGAAAATGAGTGAGGCATGATTCAATATATTACTAAACCATCCATCTAAATTTTCACATCAAAGTAGAACGAGAATATGACATACTAAAGATCATGGAGATCTCTTTAAAGTTGGTAGGATTGGTTAATCCACTACAAGAAAATTGTAATTTAGCGCCATATATTTAGCAACGGTTATACAAAAACGCCGCTTAATAAGTATTTAGCGGCGATTGCACAAATGCCGCTCGTTTTTAATTTATGAAATTTTACCAATGGTTATTCCCTCTGCGCAAGTATTTCTCCAAAATTTTTCCGAAAAATGATAGCAAAATGCGTTTTGAACTGTCGAGATAATTTTGCCTATAATATTTATGAATAGAAATTAGAAAATAGAGATTCAAAATTTAAGAATTAGATTTGTAAAGGAAATGAAAATTAGAAATTAGAATTAAGAAGTCTCCGGTATTACTCTCTCTTCTCTCTCACTTTCTCTCTCCTCGTTCCTTAACCCTCATTTCGCCGCCACCGGATACACCATTGTCGATTGGAGCCACATTGAGGTGGCAAAGTGAAAATCATGCAAATTTCAAATGCCAAAGTGCAATAACATCCAACTAATTTAAGGTGAATTTGACGATTTTTCTTCCACATCCACCATAGTCTATCCTTGTTGTCTTTATGCCCGCCTAGTAGCCGCACTAATTGGTCTAGCAATCAGAACTATTCCACCCTCAGGTGGCCATGTGGAATAACTCATATAATTCAAGACGCAACTTGCAACGAAAAAAAATTAGGTGAAAAAAGTATGAAAACCCTCATGGCTTGGAGGATATATTATTTTTCCCTTTTTTTCTCATTACTCTCATAATATAAACGAATTGTTTTTTATTATCAAACTTCCTAGTATATCTAATTTTAAAATTCCCAACAATAATACCTCATTGTACCGAATATATAACGTGGATCGTGAATAGGGAAAGTGGAATAGGTAATCTCAACCCGCATTTATGACCCCAATAGTCAGTACTCACCAATTATTGAGAAAAGTATTTATTTTCTAAAAAGAAAGGGTCAAATAAAACTATATTATTCTTATTACCATTTACCATTTCATGTGTGACGTGGTAGAATAAAACAAAAGAAGGGATAGCATTTCTTTGGCAAAGAAAGTTCCTCGGCTTATCCATTCTCAACATAACTAATAACAACACCATAATTAACTGCAACATAGTTACAGATCACACAGCTAGGCATGGCTGCTGTATCAACAGCCACAGTGGCAAGCACTGCTTATTATACAGCTACTCAGAACCACGTTTCTTCCAAAAATAATCGGGTTTCGATTTCACGCTTATATTTTGATGTAACTAAGCAACGCAGGAAATTATTACTAGTTACCAGAAATTCCAGTGATGAAAGTGCTACTACGGCCACGGAATCAGAACCGCCGGTGGAGGTTTCTAAAGACACTTCATCACTTATATCATCTCTTAATGTGGAGAAAGCTTTGCGTGGCCTTGGTATGTTCTTCTAATTGTTATTTCTCTTTTTCAATTTTTAATTTTTTTTTTTGGTTTGAAAATTGATTAGTTTTTGCAGATGATTATTAATGAAATTCTGTTTTAGAGTTGCAGCAATTACGGACGCCGATCACTACGGGAGGCTGGGGCTTCCGACTGGATGTTCATATGAACAGGTCCGAGAATTGTACAACAAAAATATTTACTTTCATATCATTATAATTACAGTTAAATTTATATTTTTTTTTTCTTACATTCATCCAGGTTAACGTTGCATACAAGAACAAGGTAACGGAATTGATGAACAAAGGGCTAGGTGAAGAACAACTCAGCAAGGAGCTAGAGCTCTTGAAGGTGGACTCGTTATATAAAAAGAAGAGTTAATTGCAAAAACTACCTCTGCAGTTTAGCCTAGTTACAAAAATATCTAGTTATTTTTCAAAATTACTAATACTCCCAAGACATTTTTTCCTATTTCGCAAATTGCATCTTCCAAGGGGTAAGTAAACAAAAGAGTGTGCGTAACACTTCATGGGGTATTTATAATTTTAAAAGATAATTGTAAATTTTTGTAATTAGACTAAATCTCAGGGTACTTGATTAATAAAGTTGTTGAATCGAGGTCCATTTTGGCATGGTTTTTGTGATGGTCAGGAATCACATTCAATTTTGTCATCGGTGGAGGAAAGAAGATTGTATGATTGGAGCTTGGCAAGAAGTGGGAAACCAGATAGATATATGTGGCCTTTTGAGCTTGATATTACTCAAACTCCCCTGACGGTACTCCACCACCTCAGGTAAACACCAAATCACCTTATACCAAATGCCCGTATTCTATGTTTCAAGTGCATCCCAGCGTGGCTTAACTGGTCTTTGTTTTTAAGATTTCCCTATTGGATCGGCTATTTTTATGGTAGTAATTGACCGAGCCAAGAGAGCTTTTGAGAGTTTGAGTTTGGCTCGTTTATTATTGAGTCAAACTCGACTTAATTTTATCAAATATATTGATAGCTCACGAACGTCTTCGAGCTTAAGCTTTAAATTAAATTTTTCTCAATTTACTACCAAAATAAAATTTTATATTTCTAAACCGTATAATATATTTTTATAACCTGTGATATTATTAAAACAAATAAATTTATTTAAATATATTTATATTTATCATACGTATAAAAATTAAAATTGCAATCAAACTATTAGTTTAAGTAATACGAGCTTACTAACGAGTCTACTCACAAGCTAACGAACCGAATATCTCTAAGCTTGAATTTAATTCATTTATTTTAACGACTCTCGTTAAACGAGCTCGAACAAACTTTTATCAAGTTGAACTCCGAAGAACTCACGATCGGTTTTGTTCATTTGCGCAGCTCTAGGTTTAAATAGGGAAACTACGATTATAATCTAAATCGTTTTTCTTTCCGTTTCATATTTATTTCATATGTATTAATCATCGTTCTGTTTTCTTTTGTCTCATTCCTTTTTTTTAAATAGGATGAATATATTTCTTATTTTCTCTTGTGATCCAATAAAATTTTGAACACCCCAATTGCAATGTCCATTTTTCTTGTATTTTCGCTGGAATGCAATTTCATTTGTTGAGTTCTCCATCTTCCCAGTTCTTATCTAAGTGTCCCGGATAAAAGTTCGAGTCATTTCTGACACGTAAAATGTCCGTCAAACAGTCCCTATGGACAAAAAATTGTCCAGTTCCATGTATGAACGGTGTCCTATCCAAGAAAGCTTTTGGTAATATATATCTTAACACATCCAAAATTATTTCGTCTTGCAGGAGCCAGAGGATGAAGGGCCAACAAGATTGGTGGGATACTTTATTTTAAGTTGGTTAATATTATCCTTCACTTTGTTTATCGCCTTCAATCGTTAAGGCGACTAATCACATGACTATTTCAGTTTTTCATAATTTCTTATTTACCTGCGGTCTTTGAAACGTGTAAATTGTTCACACTGTACCAAATCCTCACCAAGGAAAATAGATTTTAAATAGTGTGATGTAGCTTATTAGTATAAACAAACGGATATGAAAAGATCAACGGTTTCAGATCCCCTTCAGGTATCATACTAAATTAATTTTCCACCATAAAGCCTTTTCACTGGGCTTCGACCCTCCAATGAAATACGTTTTGAAAAAAATATCGTAAAGAAATTTATGCTAGAGAATAGTGATGAAATAATTTTTGAAAGAAGAATAAATCTTGATAATGATTAATGTGATTAGATATGAGTTGAAAATATAAAGATAAAATTTGATAAGATAAAAATAGTAAAATAATGATTGGATATAACTGATAGTTAAAAATATGCGAGTGGGTGAACAATAGAATTTGTGTATAAATGTAATATAATAATTGGTTATGGGATGGGTTTCTAAAAATGAGTAGAAATAATGAGAGAAAAAGAGTGAGAATGAGTGAAAAATGTATTTTATGAAAATATTTATAAACAATCGCATTTTGGGTGATCGGATGGGTTTCTGAAAATTGAGTAGAAATGATGAGGAAAAAGAGTGAGAATGAGTGAATAATGTATTTTATGAAAATATTCATAAACAAAAAGATATTTTGTACCCAACCGCAACCTTAATGCATAAACTCATTTGTTAATACCAAAGAGAAGGAAAGGAACCGCGCACGCACACACGAGGAAAGATTTTCCGTATTCGGGACATAAAAGGATGAGAAAGAAAACCATCACGAAATAAGGACCAATATAAGAACACACCCCTATTGTTGCTAAACTTTAGCAGATTCACCACTTTCAAGGACAATTGGACAAACCATTACATCTACTTGCCCAAATGCAGTAAACATGACTAACCGTGACCTTTGTTTTTCCTTCCTTTTTTTTTTTTTTTGAAGTGACTAACCGTGACTTTTAGATACTGAAGACATGGCATCCTAATTATGTGAAGCGATTATGTCAAGAGTATTGAGATTGATTTATGCATGAATGACCAAGGCATGCCAACCTAATAAATACAAGTAAATTCCCCTCCCAAGACATAGCCTAACAATGCCACTAGACGAATGAAAATTTGTTAGTCTTAGGTTACGTTTGGAAATTGAATTTTAGTAACAAAGGAAAAAATCACAGAAAAATAAATATCAAAAGTGAAGTTTTTGGAATGAGCATAACCTTTTCCATAGTGCTCTCCTCACAAAAATACATGATCCAAAAATAACATTAGTCTTCAAAATCGATTTTCAGTTGTGCACGTTTTTGCGAAAAATCGGGTTACCTGAACTCAACATCCATAAATGTTTCTGTTCATCTTTCAATTTTTAATTTATATATGTATATATATAAGCACACACACACAAAGCATGGAGGAATCAGAAACGGGAAGAGGGCTCAACCAGACATTGGCAGAGGACCTCTGGTTCTAGAAATACATACCTTCGTCAGCATAACGCCTCTGCGCAAATATCGATTGACTGAGAAATAAAAACTCCCAAACAATATTTTCAATTGCCAGAGCCCTGGCAAATTTTTTTGCTAGCATCTGAACCTCACGCTGAAGAAGGGAACAAGGTTAGTCACAAATAACAAAAGACCTATAAAACCACATGATGGTTAATACTAAAAGGTGACCAATCTATAAAAAACGTCGCAATTTCTAAGTTAAAGAAGCCTTCGCCCTAAATGTATTTAAAAAAAAAAAGTTGTATCAACCTTTTAGTAAAAAGACTCTTAAATTTGACTGATTAATATACATCTATAACTACAAGTTGATACAAAATACCTATTCAAAGGATAGCAGATGGATCACCAAACGTCATGTATATGTTCACCTCAAAAAATCATTTTAATGTGCTCTTCGCTTATGGGAACGATATTCATCTCTGCGGCCTTCGTCAAAGCCGCCATCAACCACCTGCCACCTGTCATCATGTTGTTTCTCTCTCAAGTGCTTTCCGGTATGCCTGGAATGTCGAGAATCATGGCCTTCTGGAAAGCTGTGATCTTTTCTGTGAGAACCTCTGACATCAGACTCGACTCTTCTTTTAGCATCTTTTGGGGTCAAGTGGTGACCGAAACTTGAATCACTGTCATAGTGACCCTTTCTCTCATGGTACATCTTTGACTCTCCATGATGATGTTTGTGCCTCTCTTCGTTATGCCGGTCAGAGCTTCTGGAAACTTCTTCTTTGCCCGAATTTGACCTCTTGTCTCGTCCAGCATGAGACAAGCGGGTGCTCTTCTCATGTCTTTCATCAACATTGCGAACATCAGAATGGATAAACTTGTCGTGCTGACTTTTTCTCCCCGATCTTCGGGCCAAGCTATCATCGGAGCGACTCAAACTTGGTTTCATTTCTTTCTGCAATCTATAGTCATGTGGTTTTTCTGGGCTAGTATGCCGATAGCATTCTGGAGAATTGTCCTCATCAGAAATTTTTTCCCTGATGCAGTAAAAGCATCTATTAGAAGTTTGTATCAAAACCCCACCGGTACGCAGCAAAGAGAAAGGAAAAATGGAAATGCCGAAATAGGGAAGAGCAGAGTGAGGACAATTAGATGGAAGTGGAATACGCCCTTGTCACGAAGAACAAAGACCGCAGAAAACATCTTTGTAGAAAAAGAAATAAATTGGCTACAATGTGACAACAGATTGCAGTTACTGAATTTTTACTAGAATTAATTACCAGACATACAAAAACTCAATACCTGATGAAATAAGAACGAAATTTTGAATCAAAGATTATATAAAGTTGCTGACAAGACTTGTTATGATAGGAGGCCAGAAATAGGGAATTACAAAAACTAACAGAACAAAAAGTTAACAAAAAACGAATACTTATAACCAAGCGACCACGAAATAGCAATCACTCTGCTCCCTAGCTTTCCTAAGCTTCCTTTCAAGTTTAAAATAAGAAGAGAAACCAAGAAACACAAATCAGACCAATCATTCAGATTTTGTCACCATCCTTACCTATCTCAGAAAAGCAAAATAACAATTAATTAAATAAAAGGTTGATTAAGTAAATCTTCTTTTATTTGATAACAAAAATACCTGCCCGCTAAACCTACAGTTTATATGCATTAAAAAGTGATACTGAATCCCGACCACTAACTTTTAGCACAAATCAAGAATAGAACGTGTGTTTTATCCACTTCACCACGTGGAGCATCGAGTCCCAAAAAGATTGTTGGCAAACTACATAAATGATTAAACAAACATGCATATTATCAACCACAACGTGGCTATATACTATTCCAAATAAAGAAAGATTAATCCCATTTTCATTTTCATTGATCATGCTGGAGAGAGAGGGGGTGGGAGAGAGAGAGAGGGAGAGAGACTGTTCCTTCAACCTCTCCCATTATTTTTGCTATGACACTTAAAATACCTTTCTAAATTTTCATTTGAGTGCTTCCTTTTACTTTCACAATGTTGAAGCCCAAAGTGGTCCGAATGGCGAGGAGGTCCCATATTTCCCATTCTCATATTTCCACTGCAAGATGTACTTGGTGTCAAAATCTGCATGTATTACTTTTGGTAGTGTCAACTTGAAGATCAGAGAAACTCATCAAACCTACCCAGGGCCAGGCAGGCCACCGAACATGGAAGGAATGTAGGCAGGAGCAGCAAAAGGTGAAATTGGGACCAACGATGCATTGAACGACATCATTGCAGGGTTATTGTACATATTTGCATACGGTCTAAAGGGAGGCATTGAAGAGCCATTCCAGTAGGGTGGTGCATACCCTGGGATACCTCCATGAAACGCTCCGTTTCCTAAAATGATTAACTCAATAAGCATTTGCAAATGTCAAGAAAACAAGAAATATTTGATACTACTACCTGGCTGAAACATTGGATTTGGATGGGAAACGGGCATTCTCTCATGAGATGGTCAGGAGAACCACATGTGTAGCAAGTGCGGATGCCCTGAATTCCAACAAGGTATATTAACATCAATATAAATCTCATAGCTTGAAATATCACTTGTACAAAAGATTTTTGCATGATCTACATAAAAGTCTTGATGGATTCCAACTGCCAGAGTGTCCACAAATACACGAGCAGCTAAAGAAGATAAAGGAGAAAGGAAAACCTTGGACAAGATAAGAAACAGTAGATGTTCAATATTTTTCCGTTCACAAACCCGACGCCAAAAGAGGAAAAAAAAAATGAATTGGGATTTTGGGCTTATGGAACTTTACTTAATATTAAGCTAAAACAGGTGCTAATACTGGCAGATTCAGCAGGCCTCCAACATTAAAAGCTTATATAGAGTTTTATAACTATTGCAGTCACTGAAGTTACCTTTCTATGTCCACCAAGACCCAAAAAGTTCCTATCTCCACCTGAAAATAACAGCATTGTAAAAGAGGGCAAAAACTAAATTAAAACTGCAATTGATAGAGCCATTAAGGCAGCACTGTTTACCTCCCGAATCAATCCAGAGTCCCCCTTGTCTCTTGGTGTTACTATCAGCTGTGGTGAAATTGCAAAAGGATGGAACATGTCAAGGAATAGGAAACTTAGGAACGCAAGACTAATACGCCTTGAATAGTACAGAATATACTAGCACCATTTCAAGTTATCCAGGAAAAAAATCTAGAAAAAGAGATGGGAAAAAAAGATTATTCATGAAGAAAGGCATCATTTCTGACATTCTGAGTGATCAGTTGATTCAAGTTATCTGAGCTGACCTTCAACATTTACCTTCGTTAATATAATTTCTTCTCAACTCATGTCGTTTAAATTCTCGCCACATTTAAGCACAACAATTGATAACTAATTGCTTCTCTAGATATCTCAAATGACATATTGGAAAAAGGCACTTTCATGTAGTAAGAAATTTATCACGGCATTTCCAACTTTTATTCTGAGATCTCCCTAATAAACAATGGAGAGAACAGCATAAGTTTATAAGATGTGATTTTTCCATCCAGAAATTAAGGACAAAGCACAGTTGTTAATCTATATAATCATCTCCATCCATAATTCAATAACATTCAAGGAACAGGTATACCATAAAAAAGTATAATGATGGTAGCAGTGGTGACATCTGTTGAAAAGCTATTACTCATTTGTGGTAACCCATAAGGTCAAAACATTATAGAATTGAGCAGAGGCAAGTACCTTCATCATGAACATTAGCTGGGGGCATAACCGGTTGATTTTCACCCTGAAGTCTGCCGACGGTGCGAAATCTTCAGGTCCTCTTGGCATATCAATATGACGAGGATACCTGCCTCTTATAACATCTATTTGATTGACTTTCTGTGATGCATGAGCAGCTTTTATATCTCTATTACCAGAGGTCCCATAAGGCACATTTCTTCTATGTTGTTCAACTTGATTGGATCCTTTCCCAGTTGCACAAGATGACTGAGGCAATTCCAGCTCCTTTTGGACAACCGAAAAAGCACATGAAAAATCCTTAGCTTGAATTCCAGATTCCCCATCTGCATTTATAGAAAAAAGCAATCATGCACCAATTCTAAAGTGTAAGTCCCTCACGATTTGTCTCAAAATAAGCTATCCACCTGGCACATATTTCTGCATGGCATTCCCTAAACCAGCATCAAGCATCTGAGCTTCACAGAAGTGCTCAATCGCTTGACGCAGTGATAAATTTGGTAGCAGATCTTCTACACTGCATTTGCTAGAATAGCATTTTGGGCACATCCCCTTTTCAATAAGCACTTGACGAATACCTGCATTCACACAACAGCAATTCGATAAGTGATAGCACAAAGATACAATCCGAACAGCTCATTACTGCAAAAAGGAACTCACAGTTCGCACAAAAGCTATGTTGGCAACACGGAATCATCACAGCCTCCTTGAAGAAAGTGTTGCACAATGAGCACTTCATTTCCACGGGTAAATTAGTACTTTGCGAGGCAAGAAATTGGGATATGGGCAGCCTTTTAACAACGAAAAAATGATGTCAGATCTGCAAAATTAAACACTTTTAAGAAGAGTGGAAAATACAACAAATCACATACTTGTTCAGCTTCATCTGTTCGTCAACTCTCGGTAAAATGTTCCTCTCATTTCCAGATTGATTACAACCTGAAAGTAACACTGCACCATGTAAATTAAGTCTACAACAAAACAAGAAAAAGATTCACAAAATAGAACAAACCTCTTGGTATTGCTTGATTGAGGTCGCTTGAGCCATTCTTTTGACATTCTAACCTGCAGATGACAGGAAATTGAAATCAACTATTCAGCAACCAAGTGCATCCATAAATGAAACCATCAAAAAGAGGCATTACAATTGGAAATGTGTTAAGTAAAAAGTCATAAATGGAAGAGGCAGGCCATTTTGCATTAAACATACAGGCACCTTTGTGCGGGAAGGAAAACGCAGGCCATTGCCCAAACTGAACGACAAGTAATAAAAGAGCACTTATTCGGACACAACTATAGCAACAATCATTAAAATACTCAAAATCCAAGTGAAGAATTATCATTTTATTGCCTCCTCCCACAGAAATCATGGCAAGCAAACACAAATTGATCTAGACAATTAACTTAATTAGAAAACAGAAGTCCAGTATGTAGTATGGTACAGATGACAGAGACCCTGTTTTGAGCAATTAATGACCTACTACTTGCCCCTCCTTCCTGCACCTGAAATTGACCAACAACGAAGAAACAATCCCGGACTAAAAATGAATAAACACAATTTCTTCGAACTTGGTATAAAAACAATCGATCCAGCAATAAGTCAGCAAAATACGCTGGTTGGTCTGGAATGGGTCAGTAGAAACTAACCCAAATTCAAGACTTTTCATAAAACATTACTTGGTAAGAAAGATGCTTGTACAAAGGAAAGCTAAATATTAAAAATATAAGTACATATATCCTGGAAGAATACATAACTTGGCAGACAAAAACTCAGTGTCACATCCTTACATAACAGCAGAATAAACTCTTTAAAGACATGGAATTGAAGCCTGTTCATGCAAGTGCACAACAAATCTTAACATCATCCAAATCAGAAACACCAATATCCTAAAGATATTGTGTGTCTGCATCTTTGTGCTTAGAGTAATTGTGTAACATTGATATCCATTACAAGACATTATACCTTGTACCAGCAACTTGGTCCTCCTCAGTACCCATGAAGTTATTCCTATCAGATTCTAGATTGAAGTCAGGGAAATATGAATCAGGCATGGGACAACAATCAGCGCCTAAGTCATCAAATTCGTCCACTTGTCCATTCTGCAGCAAACAAAAATGTCACATGATCAGGGAAGCACTCCACAAGTCAACTAATAAGCAAGAACTTAGCAACATAAAAAAGCCATACGCTAATCTAGGTATAGTTATATCGACCGAAAATTGATAATATTGCAAAAGAAAATGAAACCAAAGTTTAGTTGAAATTAATACCCAACAGAACGAAAAGATTAGCATAATCCCTCATAAATCTAGAAAGCTGAAATGAAAATCCCCAATAAATGAGATTGGGGAGAGAGACATGTTTGTGAAAGTTGATGTGAGTGAATGTTGCAAGGAGAGAATATATAGGTCCCATATGGATGATGATCCAACAAGATATTTCAATTGTACTCATTTAAGAGACGCGTTGCCAACTCGAACATAAGAAAGGCCACGGCACAAAGAAGTAGAGACATGAAATCCACACAAAAAGGCTTACTGTTGGATTCAAATTATGGGACTCTTTCATCCCAACATCCTTTACAGCTTGGATGGGTGGCCTGCAGCAAAGATAAATATGTAAGCGAAACTTGGAGGACTAAAGTAAAATTTTAATTCTGCAGGACATCACATATCTAAGCTCAAACAGCAATGACAAACTTAATTCATGAGCAGAGAAGGCTACAAATGGGGAGATAGATTGGATTATCAATTTCTACAATTTAACAACAATGCATCCACCTGTAATAGGAAGACGACAGCTTTCACATTACATTTGTGGAAATGCACATGGTTTAAATAGGAATAACTCTAAAAAAAAACCTACATACCATTAAACACAAAACTCCATGAACGGAGACAAAAAGTCAAGATCCCTGGTTGCCAAGTACAGAAAAGGATTTCATTTAAAATAGAGTGAGTCGGAGCAAAAACCAACTACAAGCTATCAATATTCTTATTTTAGCTTTGACATCATATCCATAGTTGTGGATTTCATGTAATATTATTTTATTCTGCGACAAAACTGCACTCAATTCGTACAGCCATCTCAACCCAGTCTGGACTTTGGAGCTTACCGTTGGATAGATCTAGCTGCATTTGTTACGTGAATGGAGCACTGAATAAATTGGATTGGGTTTGCTTATTCAAGGGAAAGATCAGCTAATTATGGTCAACAAGATCTTGAAATTTAATTGCGAGAAACATTTTACGAGGTTAATGTTTAATTGTTAATATTTTAGTATTTAAAAAAATAGACATACGGGATGCCATTTTCCCAACGATGTTTGTTCTGGTGTTTTAGTTCACGAAGAGACTGCCGTGTGTGTCAGTTGATGCCATTATTGTACACGTGGCATTCTCCTGGAGAATTGAAACACCAAATCAAACATTTAAGGCAATAGGAGATCCAGATTAAAAAAAATCGCCACGTGTGCATTGTGCAAATACAAAAATGTAACGGTACTAGAAAAGTCAAATCACCATCTTTTAGCTTGATTTCAGCACCTCTGTAGGCTCTTTTTGTTTTTTGCATTTCGCAGCCAACACGTGTCAAAATAGAAGCTTAGAATTTACGTAACTCACGTGAATCGAACTTAAAGGATAACATTAACTGTCATTCTTCACTGTAGAAGCAAACATATCGAATTTTTCTTCAATACTTTACTAAAACAATATAATCACGTAACTTAATGCTCCTATAAATATCACTTGCCATCATTGTGACAATGATCATCAAATTCGATTGCAGCCAAAAAAAACTGTGTGATACATGACAAGGAAAGTGGAATTACAGCCATTGTTTCAGCATTCACTAAAATATTCATATACAAAACAAAGAATCGGTACTTGACATGCCGAACAATATGATGAACACATTTACCAACAGCATGCATTCTCATAATCTTCAAGCATGACCACCAAACCTTTGTTTTCTTTTTTTTTTCTCGAAATCATACTTAGCTATGAACATCAATATGTATCCAGAAAGAACAACGCCAAACCTGATCAAGAATAAACGGCACAACTCCCAAACAAGAGGTTTTCAAACAGACACCATACATTTAGGCAAATGCACATGCATGCATCATACAGGCTCACCCCGAAACAATGAACTCAGTTAGGCAGTCGAGACTAAATTTAAAAAGAAAAAAATCTTACACAGCCGATGGCAGAGTTCCACCAGGAACTCTCCTAACAATCACGCTGGATCCGCTTGGAATTTGATAATCATCACTCTTGTACTCTGCCAAATCGTCCCCAAAAAAGAACAAATTAAAATCAACTCATGTAGATTAAAAAAAAATATGAACACCATAAGCAACTTTAAAAAATAAAATCAATGCACCGACTGAACAAGATGAGAAACAGATAAAATCGAGATTAAAACAACCAAAAATGGAACTGAACAAAATGGCAACGAATCAAAGCGAAATAGAGAAATTAAAAAGTACCTAAACCGGAAACCGCATCGGAGAAGACGAGATCAAACCCTTGCTGTTGTTGCTGAGAAGTTTTTCCCCGCAGAATCTTCGCTCGTAACTCACCAACCGTAATTGAGGCGCGGTCTCCAATCTCCACCGTATCAAAATTCACCGAGCTCCTGAATTTGAACCGAATTGACATAGCTTGAATTTTTTTTTCTCAAATCATAACTCAATTGAATATATGTTTATATGTGTTTGTAACTGTCGCCGCTGTGTGTGTGTGCGCTTTTACACAGGCAGGGTTCTGTAGGTATGTGTTAAATGGGCAACGTCAGAAAGGGTTTTCACCTTTCGGGTTTTGTGTTTGCTGATGTGTGAGGTATGAAAAAACCATTGCAAAGGGGCTTGGGTGCGGCTTTTATAGCTGTGGTCATTGAGGTGGAGAAGGTCACGTGACGTCTGCGTGCTAACTGCTACGTGTAAATTGTAATGGAGAGGAAGCATACTGTCTACAGTGGGCAATGGTGAAGTGACACAATTGGGTGCTTCGTTCGGTTTGTACGTTTGAATAAAGTAGTATTAGTCCAAGGTCAGGTGAGTAAAGTACAATCTTCTTAAGCAAATTGTGTACTGTGATACCGGAGAAGTAGAATGTTTACACTTGTGCAAAATCCAGGTTGGCTCAGATAATAATCGAAAGTATTTTGCCACTATTATGATACAAATTAGGTCAAAACATTTTAAAAACTCCATCTTTTTCAAGAATGTAAAAATTCCTTGCTTTGGTAAGCTGCATAATGAGCGTATTTAATTAAAACTATAGATAATTATTTTACGACATACTATTTCACATAAAAGAATAATATACGAAAAATAGAAGTGTTTTTTGTAACACATGTCTATAAATTATTTCACCAACACGTTAATAATATTTAATTTGAAAACATCTACTACGCAAATACGGAAAATAAACATATTATATTTATTTAAACGGTGCATGAGTTGCATAGATGTTTGACGCAATTTGATCATCCTGAATTGGGATATATTTATATCATACTAAAATCAAATTCCAATGAGATATTTCATTAATTAGATGATGCACGTCATTATCAAGTGTAAGTATGTTAAAATCATAAGCTCGATCATAAACTTTTGTATAGAAGTTCTTCTAGATTTTACTAGATTAGTAGGTGTTCAATAACCTAAAACCCTAGGAAAAAAGGTTGGCAAGTTCTTGCAAAGAACCAACTTTTCCAAATAACAGTTTAGCCTAAATATTGTGAAATTGCCAAAACTTTTCAGGAGAAGCAATAGTATTGGATGTCGATTTGTTATATTAGTTGCACGTTTTCATTGCTATCGATGTAAACACGTTTTCTTTCCTTTACCACTATAAATAGGCTACTTTCAGTTGTAACCAAAAACAATTATAATAAAATGGTTCAGCATTTTTCTCTGCAATTATTTTGCACCGCTTTACACTTTCAACATGGTATCATGAGCATTTTTTAGCTCCGCTGCTTCCCTGTAATTCTCTATGGTGCGTGGCCACAATCGGTTCGTTATTGATCCTCCACCTCCTGCTGCAGCCATGGATGACTCGACCCGTATTTTCTTCATAGTAGTGATCACCCTGGTATTTCACTCGTTTCTTCTCTCTTATCTGGCTCCAATTACAATAGTTGGAGTCGCGCAATGCTTACTGCGTTAACTGCTAAAAATAAGGTTTGCTTCGTCGACTGATCTCTTTCTTCTCCGGCTTCCACCGATTTGCTTTTTTCTGCTTGGAAGAGATGCAATAGTGTGGTTATTTCGTGGTTAATCAATGTTGTTGAACGTGATATTGCAAATAGTATGGATTGACCTTCATGAACGTTTCTCCCAAGGCAATGGTCCACGGATCTATCAAATTAAGCAGCAATTGATGTTGTTAAAACAAGGCTCTATGGATGTTAGTGCCTATTACACTAAACTGAAAATTCTATGGGATGATCTTCAGTCATTTGAGCCTATTCCTACCTGTAATTGTGGTGGTTTGCAATTTTGGAACGGCTATCAACAGCGGCACTGTATTCTTCATTTTCTCATGGGTTTGAATGATTCGTTTTCCTCTGTTCGTGCTCAGATCTTATTAATGGATCGTTTGCCTCCTTTAGCCAAGGTGTTTTCACTTGTTATCCAGGAGGAACGTCAACCGATGATTCTTCCCGGTCCTTCCTCTGATTCAGTGCCTCACTCATTGGCTAATGCAATCAAATTTCCCAGTGGTAAGAAGGACAGACCTCCTTGCAGTCATTGTGGTTTTACTAATCATTCTATTGAGAATGGTTACAAATTACACGGTTATCCACCTGGTTATGGTCGAGGATGGGGTCGCAACTCTAATTCACAGGCCAATTTTCCGAAAAATCACTTTAAAGGCCAAGTGAACCAGGCTTCTACAAGTGTTATGGTGAACCAGGATCAATTTTCAGGATCTCCACAATCTACTCCTACTCAGTTTCTTATCGCTGATCAATATCAACGACTGATTTCTCTATTGAGCACTTCTTCCTTGGGCACTACTTCCTCTCCAGTGGATCTCTCCAAAAGTCCTTCAGTGAACCATTCCTCTCCAGTGGATCTCTCTAAAAGTCCTTCCGTGAATCATGCCTCCATTGCTTCTTTCAGCGGTATTGTTTGTATCTCTTCTCCGATTTGCCTTTCTACTACTTTTGTTCCCCATATATCCCATACCTTGTGGATCATAGATACTGGTGCCATACATCATGTTTGTTGCTCATCTTCTTTTTTTCATACTTTATCACCCATCGATAATGCTTCATCACCCTTCCTAATGGTTCATCCTGTTTGGTTAGTCATATAGGCACAATTGTTCTTGGTGCGGATCTCACCTTACACAATGTTCTTCTTGTTCCACGTTTTCAGTTCAACTTGTTGTCAGTCAGTTTCTTAACTACTTCTCACCCTTATTCCATCACTTTTCTCACTGATTCTTGCACTATACAGGATCCTTCTCTGGCCAAGACGATTGGGATGGGTAGCAGAATTGGCAATCTCTATGTTTTGACTCCTGATTTACAACCTCACATTGTATCTTGTTCTTTACATTCATGTACCCCAGGGACATCCACTGATCTTTGGCACATGCGCCTTGGTCATCCTTCTTTTGCTAGGATTGAACTTTTAAAATCTACTTTACAATTGAACAATGTCTCTGATCATCATTGTTGTGATACATGTCCTTTGGCTAAGCAAAATAAACTTCCATATACAGCTTCTACTTCTATTAGTTCCAAAGCATTTGATTTAATTCATTGTGATGTTTGGGGGCCTTTCTCTCACCCTACTACTCAAGGTTTTAAATATTTTCTCACAATTGTGGATGATTTTACACGTTTTACATGGACTTATTTGTTGCATGCCAAGAGTGAAGTTTCTACTTGTTTTATCATCTTTCATATCTCTTGTTCATACTCAATTTGAGTTGTTATCAAATGCATTCGAACCGATAATGCACCGGAGTTTGCACTCCATCATTTCTTTCAATCTCATGGCATTCAACATCAATTGTCCTGCTGTCGAGTGTCCCCAGCAAAATGCTCGGGTGGAGGGCAAGCATCAACATCTTCTTAACGTTGCTCGTGCTCTTCTTTTCCATTCTCGTGTCCCTTTGGATTATTGGGGCGATTGTGTGCTCACAGCTACTTATCTTATTAATCGCATTCCTACACCTCTTCTTCATTCCAAGAGTCCTTTTGAGTGCTTGTTTAATAAGCATCCCAATTATAGTCACATTAAAGTGTTTGGTTGTCGGCTTTTGGTTCCACTTTAGGACGTGATCGCACCAAGTTCTCTCCCCGTGCTCGTAAATCTGTTTTTTTGGGTTATCCTCCTGGTTATAAGGGATACAAACTTCTTGATTTGGAGACCAACACTATCTATATCAGTCGTAATGTCACCTTCCATGAGCACACATTTCCTTTCAAATTTTCTTCTTCTTCTTCTTCTTCTTCCTCTCTTCCTTCTATATTTTCCGACACAGTTCTTCCTATCTCTGTTTCTCCCGGTTCATCTTCTACTCCACCTTCTATTCCTGTTATTCCTACCTCCCGCACTGGTCGCATTATCAAACCTCCTTCATATCTTAATGATTTTATTTGCACCACCACTGCTTCTTATCCTATCTCTCAGTTTTTGTCCTATGCACAATTATCTCCCTCTCATCGTGCTTTTACTCTTGCCCTTACCTCCATCCCTGAACCCACCTCTTACAAACAGGCTGCTCTTTTCAGTGAGTGGCAACAGGCCATGAAAGTTGAGTTAGATGCCCTCGAAGAGAATCACACACTGGTCGGATTGCTCCACACTCTTGGTCTTCGTCTTTCTCTAGCGGGTCGGATTGCTTTCGTCGGACGCCATGGCTAAAAGCTACTTCAAGTTGGAACATCCCCGAGAGGCGACAAGTCGTCAAGCCGCCGTATCGGGAGAAGACCCTGGACAGATTCCTAGGTTATTGTGGAGAAGGCCGAAAGAAGTGACATCCCCGACATTGACAAGAAAAAATATCTAGTTCCTCGGGCCGATCCGATTGGGCAATTTGTTTATGTTGTCCGCAAAAGAATTAAGCTCGATCGAGAAAGCAATCTTCATCTTTGTCAAGAACATTCAATTTGTTGGATATTAAACTAAATTTAGTTTGTGGATTCGATTGGAGTGCTTGGTTTGCTTTAATGGATCATTAAATAAAAAGAAAGGTGAGCTAATAAGTAAATTGATATTTAACACTTATTGTATTCTTATGGTGTTTATTGATACTCCATAACACATGGGTTATTTATTTCACTTATTTCGTATTTCATTACAAAATATCAAAATTAGAAGAATTTAATTATTTCAATATTATCCATTACACAGGGACCAATTCATGGTACGATCCCAAAGTATCATATTCCAAATTTCCGCAAAACTCTTAAAGAAGGGCATGTATGCTATAAAAGATTTTATTGTTGAGAAGTAGACTGATAAGTATAAAACGACATTTGCCACGAAATTGAAAATGATGTTCTATGGAAAGAAGCATGTTTTTGAAATATTTGACAAAATATTTCCGAGGTTCATGTACAACTTTAAGAAGTTTAGCAAGTTGGTCGAGATTGATAAAGTTGATGACACGATGTTGATCGGTATGTGTAAAATTCATATATTCATATAAATATTTTGCTAAATCGATATTGATTTACTAATGTTTTACAAACTTTTTTTTTTGTAGATGTTATTGGAAAGGTGGTTTCAATGCACTCCGCACAAAATAAGGATATAAATGGTCGTCTTACTAGAATTCTAGATTTAACTTTGGATGATCTAGAGTAAGATGATATATATAAATTTAGATACCTATGTATACGTCGTTAATATATGTAAGTATATTTATAATTATTTTAATTTTACGAAATAATCGCATCTCATGTACACGTTGGGAGAATTACTTGGAACAACAAGTTTTTGAGTCGGTTGTTATCATTTTACAAATGGGTCGAGCAAAAGTTTTTAAAGATGATAAATTTTCCATTAATTTATTGTACATGGTTTTCTTCTTACAATTTATCCCCTGGATTAAAACTAGAATTTAATAATTTAATATCTCTTTTAATATTTATAAGATCGGTGAAGGTGTCCAACACCTTTCATGTTACAAAATTGCTTGTGAATGAGAAAGTTGAAGAGATACAAGACTTCAAGAAGAGGTACTATTTTTTAATAATTTTAATTTTTTTGATTTCGAATATGTAAGTTATGTTAATTAACAATATTATTCTCTAAATTAGGATTTTGAGCAACAATAATCCTACATTTTCCATTAGCCATGTTAGTTTGTCATCCGCACTGACGGCTCGAGATGAACTTGAAGCTCCTGATGCATCCGTAAAAACTGCTGATTATTGTATGACAATGGAAAGTTAATTTTTTATTTAATCTCTTTACTAAATTCATGTAATAAAATAATAAATATTTATTTGTTTACTAATTTTTTCGATTTTATTAATTCAATATATAGGTCGGTAGTTTTTGGATTTGTGCAAAAGTCATGTCAATTTCGGATAAGTGGTGGTATCTTGCATGCACTCATTGCACGAAGAAGATGCATCCAAAGAGTTGATAATTTCTATTGTGTGAAATCGATTCTTTGTTTGAAACAAAGGGTTACGAGGTAAATTTTAATATTATTTATATTTAGATTATATTTAATTTTAGATTATAGATTAGATTAAGAATTGTTTTAATTGTTTTAACATTGTTTTTCAAATTTTGGTTGAGCATGTATACGGTACATGTACAAGTTGTTGATGAAACTCACTAGAGCCACTTTATTTTGTTGGGATAGGGATTGGGAAAACCTAATTGGAAAGTCATGCACATATTTGAGGAACGAACATCTTGAGGTATGAACCTTTTAACACAAAATTATGTATTATATGTTATATTTTTTATCATTTATTTAATTTTGACAATGTTTTTAAAAACTTGCTTGAATAATTAATGTATTATTTTGTATGAAAAATTGTAGCATGGAGACCGAAGTTGCGTGAGGAACTATCCGGGTCTCATCGGAAAAAAGCTTTTTTTTAAGTTCGGATAAAATCAAACAACTCCATAATTATTCGGAATCGTTTTTGTTGCTAAGCTTATGGTAGATCCGATCTAATCTGGAAATATAAAGTAATGAATATTGAGAACCAGGTGATATAAATTGTATTTTTTCCGATATTAGTCATAAAGGATTATTATTAATTATAAATGTACTTTATGTAATTTTGATGTACAAGAATAAGATTTTTTAGCAAAGTTGCAATCAAATGATGCTTGTGGTGACAAGGTTTATTTGTTATCTTGTTATTATCAGTCACTTATTTTTATCAATCACATATTATTATTATTATTATTATTATTATTATTATTATTTTATTACATTATTATTATTATTTGATTCTTAACAAAATATGACTTTTGTGTTTGGAAGAATCTTCCCGAGGTCAAGATTTCAATCAAGAACCTTAAAAAAGACCCTCGACGTCGAATCTCCACCGTGCAAGCGTAGATTGAATGGATTTCTCATCATCAACAACTTCTATGAAGTGAAAAGTGTCATAAAGATTGAAGATGATAACAAAGATGTGGTCTAATTTAGTGTTTTTTGAACAATGGTTTTATGCGTTTTGAGAACAATAATTTCTATTTGCGTTCCTTGACCTTTTCGATTCGCCACATTTGTGGTTCTTTTTCCTGTTGTTTTGAGAACAATAATTTATAATTGGTTTTGTTGGGTTTTTTTGTCCAACAATAAATACTAATTTTGCATTAATATCTGTGGATTTTTTGTTTTTTTATGTTTGTTTTATCGAAGTAGTTTAAATTAACTTGATGGTACCCTTAAGGTTTTTTTATTGGCTTATGTGTTATTTGACTCTCTATAAGCTTCGGTAATTTTTGTTATGTAAATGTATGAATTTTTATATTTAATTACTATTAATAAAATTATTTAGTTAAAACTCGAATGTTTTTAAAAAACAAATTTAGGTTTGTGAAGAATGTAAAGTTTGAAAAGGCCGAATAATGCGCCTCTTGCAATAAGGTGGATCTCGATTTGGAAAAGGATGAAGGATGTGCTCTAGGGAATGATTCCTTTTAGCTAGGATCGAGATTATAGTGTTCATTTTTTTGGTTTATGTATTGTCATATAAGAGTTTTAGTTATGTATTTATTTATTTTAAGATGTATTTTTCATATATTTTGTATAAATAAATTAAAAATTAATTAATATAATTTCAAGAGATTGTAAGTAATCGATAAAATATTTTAGTTTTTTATTCAGATTTGTTTTGTAATACTTTGTAATTAAAAATCGAGAATTAATTAATGTAATTTAAAAACATTGTTAGTTTTTTTTTTCAAGTATCTCAACAATTTGAAAAAATAATTCGGGAAGAGTATTTTCTACCGATTTGTTTGTTTGAAATCCTTTACTCATTTTGAAAACTGACTTCAAAATGATTTTTAAGGATTTAGAATTTTTTTAATTTATCTCACGATTTTTCCAAAAAAAAATTCACAAACGTATTTTTCACCGACTTATTTGTTCGAAATCCCTTTTTCATTTTGAAAACTAACTTCAAAATGTTTTATAAGGATTTCGAAAGTTTTTTTTTTTAATTTCTTTTTTGAAAAAACAAAATTGAACATTCATTTCAAAACTAAGTTAAAAATGAATATCGTGGATTTCTTTTTCACAATCACATATAATATCGGTTGAGATGGTAAAGAAGAAAACACAATTTGGTTTTTAGAAATCCAAAATGGCATAAATGAGTTTAGAGAAGAAATGAGAAAAATGGCGAATCTGCCGATTAGAGAAGAGAGAGACTGTGAGAAGCTTAGGGTCGGGTGAAGAGTGAAACAGTGAGTGAGGCCGGGGGGTGGGGTGGGGGGTTGGTAGATAGATATATGTTTCTAGAGGGTATCGATTTTGACCATTGATCAAGTTTGGACCCTTTGTTTTGGACCTTACCCCATATCTTCTTTATCAATTTTGGATCGTAGATCGTGAACACGTGTCATAATCTTGTGTTATGATTCACATGTAACACAAGATTTTGACAAGTGTCCTATTATCAAATTTTTGTTTAGTTTGGATCACATGGATTGGCTTCGTTTTAAAGGGCTTCTTTTTAATTGCGCTAAAATTAATGTGTATTTTGCCATGGATAATAAAAATATTGATGTTGGCCCATATATATAATAGCCTAGATAATTATATATCTATTTGTTCTTATCAAAATTTTCAATTAATTATATTTATATATTTGTATTATTTATTTATATTATATAGATATTTCATTTATTATATGGATTACATATTTATGCCATATATGTTTTTAAAATGGTATTATTCGATTTTATATATAAATAGAATACAAATATTATAATATTTATTTAATTATAAAAATCAAGTATAAATATAAATACAATAACAAAAAATACAAATATATCTGTTTGAGGTTATGATAATATAAAGGCATTGATAATATATTATATTTATATAATATAATTTTTATTATAAGGTATAGCTCTTTTGTAAAAAAAATGAAACTAGAATACAAATGCTATTATTGTTATTTATTTATTTTAATAATATAAAATCAAATAAAAATTCGATTACAAATATATTGAAGTTAATTATTATATATTCTATTTATAAAGATATTATTATATTATTATTATTTAATTTAATATATAATCATTTATTATAGTTTGACTTTAATAATTTTTTTTTCATGGAATATAACACTATCTCAAAGGACGTCTTTTGGAAAAAGGCTCATCAAGTACAATGGTTCGTCCATTTTCCAATAGGCCGCTTAGAGATATCACAAATGGTATGTTCAAGAATATTTTTATTTATTTTATATAAAATAAAATATACTTTTGTATTCAATAATAGAATGATAATATTTAAAATTTATTATTATGGTTTCGGGCACACGATTATTCTCTGGAAGAAATATCATTAATCGTGGCGTATCTAATTATGGTATATCTGGGGAAAACCTCTTCGATGAGTTCGGAAGAAGTCGTAATAATTGATCTCACGGAGAAGATGAATCGAATGAAGCCAATGTGACTTCAAAATACTACAGACTACCCAAATTCTAGGGTTAACATAACGATATTGAGCTTAGTGACGTGTTAAATTCTTCAAGAGATGGTTAGTGAAGTTTTTTATATATGTTAATTTCATATATGAGTCTATTAATATTATTTAATACATTCCATGAATTAATGCAATTATTATTTTTTCGAGTATTGGGATATAGGGGTGCGAGTTATAAATACGAATTTTGTGGAGAATTATTTTGGTTAGAAGAAAACTATCCTCCTATCCAAAATCAAAGCCTCGCTTACTCTTTATGTTGTGGCCACTTTAAATGTTCAACTTCCTCCAATCAAACAACCACCAAGTATTCTTCAAGATCTATTGTTTGGAGATGGAAATAAAAGCAAACACTTTCAAGAGAATATAAGATCTTATAACAATATGTTTTGTTTTACATCTATGGGAGGTAAGATTGACATAGATGTAAACAAAGGTAGAGGTCCTCCTGTTTTTCGATTGTATGGGCAAAATTACCACCGATTGGAAGTTTGTTGCCGCCGGATGGATCGACGCCAAATTCGAACAACTATAGATATATGATATGGAAAATGAAATATGTCATAGGTTTAATTCTGTCAGTTTTTTTAATTGTTTTGTGTCTCTTTAGTATTATTTTGTTAAGAATTTTAAAGGAATTTTGTTTAATTTTTAAAAAACAATGTTTAAGTTTGTAGGCAAGGGAGTGATAACAATAATTTGCATGAAGTTATCGTGGTAATTGAATTGAAGAGAATGTTGGATGAGAACAATATTTTGGTCAAATCTTTTAGAATGGCAAAAGAAAAGATTCGAGAACATGGATTTTCGGGACGTAAAATTACGTTTGATTGGTAGAAGAGTACGGATGCTAGGAGATATAATATGCCAACAAGCGGTGAAGTTGCCGCTTTGATGGTTGGTGATTTTGATCGTGCTTTAGGCGATAGGGATATTATTTTTGAAATAAGATCGGACTTTTACAAATGATAAATGAATTGAATGCCTCATATTTGGCCTTGCAAAGATCCATTATTCTTACCTTGTGGTGAGGACGATTTTAAAGAAGATATACCATTTTCAAGCCTTAAGAAAAATAGTATTGGTGGTAGAAGAACATTAGTGTGGGTGAATACTTTGCATACATATTACATGATAGAGGCTATGAATCGTCGACTATTTTGTCATCTCGGAGATTTTTTCAACACTTTGTTGTTGATGCATACACAATGGTCGAGTTCGCTCGATTGAAATATATCCATTTGATTAAAAAAGTTGCGTTGTGATATTTATAAAGGCTTGATCGATGTTGTTTTGCGTGGCGACGTTGATCGAAGTACTCGGGTAAATACATTATATTACCTTCAACTTTCACTCGAGGTGCTTGATATATGATACGTAATTATCAAGATGCGATGGCTATATGTCGATGGGCGGGTTATCCTGGATCTATTTATAACATTTACTTGCAATCCGAAATGGCCAGAGATCATTTGTTTTCTTCGAAAAAAGAATCTAAATCCTCAAGATCGTCCCGATATTGTTAGCGTAACCTTTAAATCAGTAGCTAGATTCTTTGATCAAAGATCTTCGGCAAAATCAACTGTTTGGGAAAGTAATTGCAGTTAGCATTTGTTTTTTAAATATTTTATATATATTACTAATATATTAAATATTTATGTATTTTACTATATTGTCTCAAATTTTTATTATTGTTTTATTATATTGCAATTATTTATACGATATAATTTCAAAAGTGTGGTTTGCCTCATGCCCATATACTATTGTCTCTCGGCGAAGGAAGACAAATATCCAACTCAGATGACATCCATCGAATTATATCAATCAAAATACATGACGAGAGAATTAATCTATGTTATTATGTTGTAGTAATCATATGATTCATAGTCCATGTGGTGATGTCGGAAAGACTCACCGCGTATGGTTGATGGTCGTTGCACTAAATATTTTCCCAAAAAATTATGGATGCGACTACTATTGATAAAGAAGGTTATCCGCACGCCAGAAATGATGGTCGGATAGTTGAAAACATTGGTGTGCCTATGGACAACAGATATGTGGTGCCTCATAATCGTCGAGTTGTTACTCAAATATGGAGCTTACATAAATGTGGAATGGTGTAACCAGGCCGATCTATTAAATATCTATTCAAGTATATCAACAAAAGAAATGATCGCGTTACAACACCAACGATGAAGACTCGTGGAAAACAATTGATGAAGTGAGCATGTATTATGGTTGTAGGTATATATCGTCATGTGAAACCGCATGGAAGTTATTGGGATTTGAGATTCAATACAAATATCCTTCAGTTGAACGACTCATCTTCCATCTTCCGAATGAGCAGAGTGTTATTTTCAATGATAATGAGTGAATAGACGATATGCTTAATAATGATTCATTAAAGAGAGCATGTTTTTAGCATAGATGAAAGCAAACAAAATATATCTCCAAGCCCGTGAGCTAACCTATACTAAAGCCCCAACAAAATTCACATGGAAATCAAAAGTCAAAAAGTGGATGCCAAGGAAAATGGGAAAATTAATAGGTCGAGTGTTTTTTCTCCTCCAAGTCTTTGGTGATATGTACTATTTGCGATGTCTTATCAATATTATCCGAGGGGCTACGTGTCATGATGACTACAAGAAGGCCAATGGTATTCTACACTCTTCATACCGTGAAGCTTGCTATTCTCTTGGTTTGTTAGAAGACGATAGAGAATATATTAACGCAATCACTGAAGCGAGCCACTGGGCTTCTGCAAAGAGTCTTGGAAGTTTGTTTGCATCATTGCTCTCATCCGAATCTTTGAGCGACCTGAAGCAGATGATAAGTATTGGCAATATCTTTCTGATGATATTCTATATGAGACGATGACGCCTTCTCAAACATCAAAGTATTAAAAGTATTATTATATGTTAAATATCATAATTTTTTTCTAATAACATTATTTTATATATCTTTTTATTTTCTATTATTTATCGAATGATGTATTATCTCTCTTACAAAATTGGTATTGAGTGAGAATAAAATAAAAATCTTACTTTGTTGGAAATTGAAAAAATTTGAGAAGTCGTGGGACTAGTTTATGTGATTTTGATACAATGTCGTTTCCGGATGCGTACAATACTGGGAATAGCTGAAATAAATTGATATATGACGAGTTGCGTTATTTTAATCTTAACGCCTTTTGGTAGAGCACAAGAACCTTTCCAGACTAAATGAGGAACAAAAAAATGTTTACTTTAAAATAATGACCGCGGTGGAATCAAATAAATGTAGTATGTTCTTTGTATACATATACGGGGCACATGCAAAACATTCTTGTGGAGAGCTTTATCTGCGGCTTTGAGGTCGTTATGAGAAATTGTGTTGAACGTGGCATCAAGTGGAATAGTGTTCCTCTTGCTTCATGGTGGAAGAATCGCACATTCCCATTTTGTTATTCCTTTAAATCCAAATTAAGACTCACTTGCAAGATCAAACAAGGAGTCTCGATTGCTTTGAGTTAATTATTCGCTCTAAACTTATAATCTGGGATGAAGCACCGATGTTGCATAAGTATTGCTTTCAAGCACCGAATGAAACTTTACGATCTCTTTTAAAATTAGTCAACCCACGTAAATGAACATTTACCTTTTGGAGGGAAAACTATTGTGTTTGGGGGAGGGACTTGAGACAGATATTGTCTGTATACCTAAGGAAGTCGACGGGATGTAGTCAATACTACGATAAATTCATCGTACTTGTGGAAAGATTGTACAAGATCGAGGTTGATCGAGAACATGCGTCTTAAAAGCCTCAATCAAGCAGATGATTATACGATTTGGCACAATTCTCATAATGGATATCAAACATCGGAGATGGAACAATCGGTGTGAAGCCCCGATTTTTATTCGAATATGTACTTATATCACGTATCGCTTTGTACTATTTGACAATTCTACCGCCGCTTTGACGGGTAAATATTAATGATAACTATATTTCGTCTTTAAATTTCCTTATTTACTTCTTGTGATCATAATCATTTATTAATTTTATTTCGCATTTATGATCACTTGATTGATCATCATTAATGTTATTTGCGTATCTCATTAGTCATCATAGAATTTTTGGAGACTATTTATTTTAGAGATTTATACCTTATAGAATTGAGAATTCGATTTAGATTAAGTGATCATGAGACTTATAAGTGATCAAGAAAATCACTAATTATTTTAGAGATTGATATTATTCACCTATTATCATCAATTTTGGGACATAAAACAAAATATGGCAAATACCACTAATACCCTTAGGTGGACGGTCATGAGGTGAATTTTGGTGTAGAAATATCTCCTAACTCTTGTACATGTACACCTTGTGTATTCATCTTGTGTATTTTTACACCATTAATTCAAATCTTATACACAATATCTTATACACCAATTCTTTATTATTAAATCATCCAACATGTTGGAGGCTTCCCAACACCCCATGCCAACATTCCTCTCTATCCTTGCAATTGCATCCTCCCATGCAAGACCTCATCTTGACCAAGGTCATTGTCCCTCATGCAAGCTACACCTTTCAAGCCATAGAACAAAACAAAATTTTGTCCCCTCCCCACCCCATGTGGACGGCCAAGAGGCCTAGTTGGGCAAGAAATTTGTCCAAGTTTCATTCATCACTTCATTTCACCAACATTCATCTCTTCAAGCCTTGAATCTTCTTACCTCTCTCTAAAAATCCTCCTACCTCTCTCTACAATTTTCTTCTCTTCTCTTAAACACTTAGTAAAAATACAAGAACTCTTCCTTCCATTTCCTACAAAAATTCGAACATCCCCCTTCAACAAGGTAAGAATGTTGTTCATCTTCTTGTCTTGATGTCATCTAGCTATCTCCTCTCACTTATTAATGTAAGTTTGGATTTTTATTTTTGAGGTTTACATAGAAGACTTGGAAGATACTAAGAGTCTTACCATCACCTTGAAGGAGACTTCTAGACTTGAAGAAATTTGAAGGATTTTGGACTATAAGGTAAGAAATGGGATTTTTGGTACCTTCTTCTTCTCTCCTATTAATTTCGAATTTTAACACCAAAATTATCATTTTGAGGTGATTAGGGGCTGACCTTGGAGCTTTGTTTAAGTGGTGATCAAGTTCTTAAGAGACCATCAATTTTTGACTACAACTTTCAACTACACAAGGTAAGTGTGGTACCTTTGGCCTATTCCTTCTCTTTTTCCCTCCTTGGTTCAAATCCTCATTTTTCTAACTCAAAACTCCTTGTATTATTGGACTTAGGGGTTGCCTTAAGTGAGGATTAAAATCCTCAAGGTCTTGTGACACCACTTTACACCAATCAACCGAACAAACAAGGTGGGTGGAAAAATCCTTTCAACTTCTAGGTGTTTTAATTCATAAAAAATGCATGTAGTATTTTGTTATTGAGAATTTGAGATATATATTATGTATTGCATGCTATTTTCTTGTATCTAGTTGAAAAATTTCTCAAGTGTTGCTCAAAATGCGATTTACCGAAAATTAGGACATACATGTACACTTTATTGTCATATTTGATAAATCCTTGTATGAGATGGATATGTATGTTTATGACTCTTGAAATCTATGTTTTGTATGGCCTATAACCTGGACAAGTCGAGCATAATTGATTAAATTTCAATTTTTGTACTTAAAATGCAAAAATGGAAAGTTGGTGGACTTAAGTGCAAGAAAATAAAACTTAAGAGACCTCTCTGTAAATTTCGATTTTTGGGACTGTACTCAGGTTCAAAATGTTGTTTTGACATTTTAATAAAGTTTTAAGAGTTTTTAGATAAATAAAATCAACCCTTAAAAGCCCAAGGACTAGATTGTAAAATTTGAGAAGTTTAAGGGCTATTTTGCAAATTTCGAAACTGTACCAGACCCTAAATTTAAAATTTGAAATTTTAACTCTTAAAGGACTGGAAATAACATATTTTAAGTGTATTCCAAAAATCCAAGTGTTTAGAGCTTGGAAAGTAATTTTATAAAACTTGAGGGACCAAATTGTAAAAGATTAAACTTGAGGACCCAAATGAAATTTCCAGGACTTATACAGCCCATGTACCTGGAAATACTAATTTACCTATAACATAATTATATTTTGGACCCAAGGTTCAAATTTCATAACAATTGGACCCTAAAAGCCTTAAAGGCAATTATTTCAAAATGGGACAAAAATGAGATTTTCAAAAGTTGAGGGACCTATACTTATAAAGTTTTAAAACTGCTTTTGTCCCAATATCCCACTAACCTTAGTGACATTTTCCAACTGGAATCACATTAGAAGCCCTTCCGGTTTGTGAGTTCCGATTATTTTAAACTTAGGGCCCGAAATGACAATTTTAACAATTTTGGGGCCAATGTGAGAATTTTATAAAAACTCGACCTCAAAACTTTAAAAACCTGAATCTATGAACAATTTAGAGAATTTAGGAACTGACCTCATAATTTTTCAAGGTCGGGACATTTATTTATTTAGCTTTTAACCCCAAAAGTATTGGTTTTGACAAAACGGGGCTAATTGTAAATTTTATTTTTATAAGGACCTAACTCAAATTATTTTCTTTTAAAGAAACAGCCTTGGACTCTCTTACTTTAATATTTAATTAAAATATTTTTATTTCTCAAAAACCCTTGACTTATCGGATCGCTTTGACCGATTAATACCCGATCGCGGGCGACTTCCTCGCCTTGCGATTTGAATCTATAACGGGACTTATGTTCCACCTAATCGTTCAAGATATTGAAGATTGCTTATCCTCCCGATAATCATCTTCATCCAAATAACTCCACCAACGCCATAATTACCTTACGCAAATTTTCAAAACTTTTCATGAACTCGCTCAATCAATAATACTCGATTTGCCTGGTTGACTACATGAGCTTGTGTTTATTTTCCTGCTGAGTCAACTTGGTGTGTCGAGCTCACAAATGAAATGGATACGTCGGGATGGAACCGGCAGCTCGCCGCTATTCCACTCTTCCGGCCCCATCGCCCTAATCCCGCAACCGAGGGACGGAGTTTGTCCAAGGGGAAGCGGGTCGTAGTACTTGAGGTATAATCATGATTATGACAAATCCGAGCCTTGCTAGCTCCACCGTGGATTTTGTCTTTGCCTATGGAGCGATAAGGTGACAGTCTTGACCATCTTGCTCGGGAGTTACAAGGAAGAACGGCGAAGGAATCGCCCATCCACACGATTCCGGAGTTAATCGGACCCGCTTGGTTGGCGCTACAAATCCGCACGCAACCGCTACTTGTATTGCATAGGTTGGCGCTACAAACCGTGCGCAATCGCTACTTGTCTTGCATAGGATTGGCGTTACAAATCCGCACGCAATCCTCCCCGTCTCCTTGAACCATAGTGCTGCGTGACCATGAACTATTTTCTTAAAATATATAAGTATGTTACTTAATATATTTATCACGACGCTTGTGGACTGGTGTGAAATCATGCATCATCGCCACGCGTTTTCATACAACTAAATTTCTCGCATTAACTATTTATATCGCCACACTTGCACACGATCACCCCATCCACCGAGATTTCTCGTCTCATTCCCTCCTCGTTTTTTCTAACCTTTAGATGAAGAGTTCACAAGACGCGAACCTACCGCATTGAATCCCTATCCGTGATGTGGAGCGACATTTCCTTTTACTTTTATTTGTTGTTGAACTCCTTCATTTTATTTTTTTGTTTGACTGTAAGTTAATTCGCTTAATCTTTTGGGTTGTATTCGGATACCGCCGGACTTTAAGATTGTAATTTGTACTCGTGTTTATTTTAATTCCGCCGCATTAGACTCTATTTCACTTGGAGTTTGGTATCTTTGGTTTTAGATCGTTGATTTAGTTCTCGTTTAAGTGATTGATCGTTGTCGCGTCACGTTTGGGGCGTGACAATCGGAGGATCTAATGATAGTTGTGTCACTATTGATATACCTCAAGATATCTTCTCGAATTCTCTCTCGGTGATCCGATTGCAACAATTGTAGAGAATACTTATCGAATGTTTAAAGACGCCATTGATGATCCCACCTACTTGAAAGACAGGGTGATACTGCATCGACCCTTGATGTTGTTAAGACCATAAATCATTATATGACGCCTTTAAATTCATCGGAGGGGCAGCTTATTTGAGCTCGATAAAGACGTATAAATCGATGCTAATGTTGACCTCTTGTACGATCCGCATACATCAAAATTTTTGAATGGTATAAAATGTTCCGACGTTCCTAATCATGAATTGCATTTGAAGGTTGGGACTCAGCTTATGCTCTTGAGAACATGGACCACTCGATTGGATTGTGTAAGGGGACTAGATTGGTGATTACAAGGCTCTCCATCCATGTACTTGAAGCTAAAATTCTCACCGAACTAATGCATGTCGGAAGGTGTAGATACTGCGGAATGACACTAACGCCGTTGACCTCGAATTCCATTCAAGTTTCAACGAGAGAATTTCCTCTCGATCGCTTCTTATGCAATGACCATAAACAAGATCCAAGGCCAATCTCTCTCCAATGTTGGTTTGTATTTGAAGAATCTAGTATTCATCATGGCTAACTATACATTGTTGTTTCCTAGTCACCAATCGAAAAGGATTTGAAAATATTAGCATGTGGTGAAGATGAATCAAAAAACAAACAAATGCAAAATGTGGTGTACAAAGAAGTGTTTTAAAATTTGTAGGTATTAATTTGTTCGAGACGATGTTTGTAGATTTTCTATTTTTATTTATATATAATAAATTTTATAGACATCCAATCTATATGGTCGGACCAACAAACCCAATATCGTAAAACACAATAAACTTCATATTGTCCGACATTGGAAAATTTTTCCACCTAAACCATTCTTCCGAAATTGTAAAATTTAATTAGAGTTTGTAAGGTCAATTTTGGTAGTTGGTGAAATAATTCTCGAATATATATATATATATATGTGTGTGTGTGTGTGTGTGTGTGTATAATGAGAACCATGATATAAAAATTAGGTTTCTTAATCTGTGTGCTTATCTTTGTATTAATTATTATATTTATCATTTTTTTCTTTTTTTTTAAATTTAATAGATTTTCATCCATTTTTGACGTATAATATATCAAATAAATCTTCTTTTACAATCTTCGATTGACACGCATATTGCATATATAAAATAAAAATAAACATAAAAAAAAATATAACATATATTTATTCAAAATTCTATTTTATAATGGACTTTAAAAATTATGCATTCAAGCTATTGGACATCAATTTATATATTCGGGTTATTGGACATAAATTTGTATATTGATGTATTTTTGACTATTTATAGTATATGTATAGTTGTTATTCAGGCTTAGTCCGTTTTTTCATAATTATATAGAATTTTATTTAACAAGATTAAATTTAATTAAAAATATTTATATTAATTGAAAAATATCTCAAAATATGTATTCAAATATTACATATATCCATATGTAACATTATATCTATCTATCTATATATATGTATATAAAAAAGTCACTTATAAGTATTATTAAGAATTTTTTCTGTCCATTTCACATTACAAAAATAAAATAAAAATTTGATTACAAAAATAAAATAAAATTTGTATAATAAAAATAATTAGAAATATTAATTATTTGAAATAACAATTTTTGTTAGTCCACTAATCAAAATTTTATAAACAATACTTTCTCACATTTATGCGTTTACTGCATTATTTATTTGTATTTGTCTCTTTTTTTAAAAACAATTAATAATTTTTCTGTTTCTTATCATTTGTTTACGATCTTCATTCTGACACTCACACACACACATACATATATATTAGGATTTGGATCTGGTGAGTTCACATAAGTTATTTGTGTATGTGAGACCAAATCTGGAGCGTTGATTTAATTTTTAAATGGTCTAGATTAAACAGTTTTTTATAATTTTTTAATGGTTATCTTATTGGATAAAAGGACTTTTTGTTAAATACAACTTATATCAGTTATTAGGGGGGTTATTTTTGGTAGTGGCTTTTCACATTCCTACAATATTGGGGTCGATTTTGCATAGTCTTCTCTTCCAAATATTTTCTCTAGGGTAATTGAAAAGTATCAAACTCTCTTCATTCTGAAAAAATCGAAAACCCCAACCAGAAGAAGAGAAACTCCAAACCAAAAGTGAAACCCCAAACTAGAAGTGAATCTACATCTTTTGGTGAAGAGAAACCTCAACCAAAAGAGAAACCCCAACCAAAATCGAAAAATCGAAAACCGTAAGAGAAAAATTGAAAAATCAAAAACCACAAGAGAGACCCCAACCAAAATAAGAAAAATCAAAACCGGAAGAGAAAAGAGAAACTCCAACCATCTCGCGAAAAACCCATTTTTGTGAAAACATCAATCTCGACAAAGAAACGACACAACAAATCGACGCCACATTATAGGTGAAGCAATTTTTTTCCTTATTATTTTGCCATGTTTTTCGGAATTTCTTGGTTAAGTGATTTTGCTCAAGCATTTGACAATGGCTATATTTCGATTTTGTGTAAAATATTTTTATTGTTCTTGTTTTTGAAAAATATAGAACCATAAATAATTGTGGTTTTCTATTTTTTACGCTTATTGACGTTTTTAAGTATGCTTGTATATGCTCGTTATATTGTTTATGTATGCTCTATATTATGCTTATAATAATTGGCTAAATATGGTTTAAATAGGATTGCTCTTTTTTATATATATTTTAAACATGGTTTTCACCGCTCATTGATGTTTTTAATTATGTTTATATATGGTTGTTTTTTTCTTTGCTTATATGTGCTTTATATTCCATTTATATTAGTTGGTGAAATATGGTTTAACTGGGATTGCTCTTTTTTTATATATATATTTTAAACATGGTTTTGATTGCTCATTGATGCTTTTTTTGCTTATATGTACTTGTTTTAATGCTCATGTATGCTTTATATTTTGATTATTTTTATATAGTTGACTGGTGCTTTTTTTTTGATAGATTTTGATTTGGAAATGACAAAAATAGTAGGAAAAGGAAGACCGTAAGGAAATATGCAGCTTCAATTTGTTTGGATGATATGAATAAGCGGTCGAATTGAATTTGGGAGAGACGAAGACGCTTCTTGGAACAATGTAGGATCATAACGAAACAATTATAATTTTTATTTTTGATTAAATGGTTGAATATTGTATATTTTTTTTTGAATTTAAACTTATGGTTGGTTTGGAGTAGTTGACATACATGCGTAGTTTGCTATAGGAATGTTTTGAGTTAGTTGCGTATTTTCTTTGATGAATGTGAAAGTCCAAGCAACTACGATAATCTAGAGGGGAGGTGAATAGATTATCTCCATCTTTTTGATTATGCCCTCTTTTCGAACAAAACAAGCCAAGACAATAATAAAGGTGCGTAAATGTAAACAACACGCGTCGATTTATAGAGCTTCACCCCACCTAGGGACTACGTGCTCTACCACCCCAAAGATATCCGTGATGGGTTTCGAAAAAGAAAAAGAATTTTATTAATTACCAAAATTAATACAAATTTAACTTTCAACACCTTGAAGAACACCACACTTTTCTTCAACACCACCTCGTGGAGATTACCACAATCTCCCTTGAAGATTGCCACAATCTTCCTTCAATGGCACCTATGAAGATCACCACAATCTTCAATCTTGAAGGATACAAATTCTTCAACACCTCAAGAGCACCACACTCTTGAAACACCTATCACCTAGATCACCCAAGTGTATTCTTTCCACAAGAATACTCACAAGGATGTCTTATGTTGAATGATGACCAAAATCAAGATTACAACTCAATAATGAATTATACAATTTGAGTGCAAGTGTAATCAAGAAATGAAAGCCTAGACCTCAAGATGTGAAAGTGATAAGCTAGGCAAATTACAACAAGAATAATAACTATGAAGAACAAGTATTTGCTTGGAATGTATCTTGTTGTGTTGTATCTCAAGTGTTATATAGGTTGCTCCTAAACTTCCTATATTTATAGGAGATGATTGAACAAGCATAGGCTCCTCTTGGGGATTGAAAATCTACAGAAAAATACAATTAAAATCAAGAATATAGCTGTTAGAAATCAATCCCACAATTTAAGGAAAGTTTGTCTCACGCACAAACGATTAGAATTTTGTCATTGTCAAACATGAGGGCGATCGGGTCGCACGTAAATAGAGTTTGAAATGAACATATCAATAATTTACACGGCGACGGCCGATGTAGGGTTCGACCGTCGTCCCCATCTCACCGGTCCCCTCTCAATGCATTTTAAGGAAACGGTTCTCGCTTTCAAAAACGGTTCCCAGTGCCGTCGGCCGACAGGATGTCGACCGGCCGACGCCATCGGCCGACACCCTGGTCGACCGGCCGACCGCCAAATACAATTCCGTCTCATTTTTCTGTTCTAAAATTTATCTTCATGTACGGGTTGCCCTAGGGCGACTGTTGACCTCGAGACAGCAATGTTGTCCAAATTTTGTCGAAAATAAACCTCAAGAAATACTCCAAAAATTTAGTAAAACATTTTAAATCGATCGGGAGTATTTTGGACAACATTAGAAATATAGTTTTGATGAAATAACATATTACCACAAAATCATCAAAAGTATTGTCCGATATAAACTTCAAGAAATACTTGAAAAATAGTAGAAATATTTTAGATCGATCGGGAGTATTAGGGCAACATTTAGAAACATAGTTTCGATGTAAAACCCACCGACGCAATATCATTAAATGTGTTGTCCAATTTTGTCGAAAATAAACTTGAAGAAATACTCCTAAAATATTAAAACCATTTTAAATCATTTAAGAGTATTTGGAAAACCTTTAAAAACATTGTTTTGGTATAAAAACAAAATCATCAAAATCACGATAACACCATTTATCAAACAATCTCCCCTTTTTGATGATTACAAACCAAAACAATTTTCACGAGGTCGATTTTTAAAACAAAACAATTTTACCGGTTAAAAAGAACTATCCGTTGTGAGCGACAACATTCCACGCAATATAATCACAAGGATGGGAGTAAAGATATTCGAACACATATAGCAAAAGCTCCCCTATCAATATGCACAACAAGAGTAATGTAATCACAAGGAACCACAAGCTAAAAGCCGAGCTTTTACATATTGCTCTTTAAGAACAAGAGCTTATAAGCTCCCCTCACAACAAAACATCACTAGACAAGTATATAAGTCCATAATACAACAATTGGACTAAGTATGATGCACAACTTATGGCTTTTAGAAACCATAGCTTATAGCTTCTTTCTTGAGCTTATTTTAGCTTTTATGAGCTAATAAGCTTATAACCTGTTTCTCCCCTTTGGATTCATCAAAAAGAATGTTAGCACGATAAAAACATCATATAATCATATCAAAGTGCGCAACTAAACCGATGTATCGAGCTATTTGAATATTGAAGCTTATAGACCGGATAGAGGAAAAAGTCGACCATACGACTTGTAGAAGCTTATGAAAACTCATTTGATTTGCAAAAACATGATCTCTATAAATATATAAGACATTTGAAAACAAGAGAATCATGTATGTGATGAATTTTTCATTGAAACATTTTATCGAACACTTGGCGGCCAAAGATTGAAAAAGATATATATATATATATATATATATATATATATATATATATCCTTGTAATCGTAATCAAGCCAAGTTTTTCATCACCAAAAGATTTTATAAATATCATCCATCAACAATCATCATGTTCAACACAAATATATAAGTATTGCATCAAGAGATACACATATAAGCCAAGTTCTCAAGGGTTCAACCCAATTGAGATAAGGGAGTAGAATTCTTACCATTTAATCGGTGAAGACTAGCAATGATGATGATATTCGAGCTAGATAATCCCCAAAATATGAATTTTATGCAATAAAATACATTTGAAGTGAATTGTGTGTGAAAATATCAAAGGGGTCGAAATGGAGAAGAAAAGACACCAAAAGGCAAAAGTCTTGAAGCGAATCGATTTTAACCAAAAAGTCTCTTAGGGCGACCGGTCCGGGTATGGGCGACAGTCGAGCAGGTGGGCGACCGGCCGGCCTGCACTCGAAGCCCACTGCTACCGTCCTGTTTTGAAATTCAAATTTGATCCAAAAATCCGATTTTTCGCCCCTAAGTTTTAAAAACGTGCAAAATGCAAACGTAGACCTCATTCAATATACATTATGTCATAATCAAGCTCGAAATGGAGTGAAATACTCGGCGGTGAACGATTAAAAAAATCATGAGTTATCCTTGAGACGGAATTAAACACATCTCAAGTTTTTGTTAAACATGAAATTCCTTAGAAAAAGATATCGAATCTCAATATGTTTAGTTTGATTATGACGAACCATATTTTGAAAAATAATTATCACCGGACTTGGTATCCCGAAAATAAGAACGTTTTTAGACTTAGGATACAACAAGTCATAAGAAACAATGCCTTTCAACTATTTGAAAATTTCTTTTAACGACACTTTAATGAGATTCGTTGGGATAATTTTTGAAGTCGAGCATATAGACGTAAGACATATGGAATGTCGAGTCTATGGGAGTAATAAAAGTGAATGAACATACCTCGAATTTGTTTGTCGACCGATATGCCTTCTTCAACCTTCGTCAATCTTTACAAGGTTCATAGAGGAGGTTGAGATGGTTCTTTCTTCTTCAATGCCTCACTTTCTTGAAAGGTTCTATTGTATACCTTGATTATGAAATATAATCACCTTCTTGGCATTGTTGAACTTGAATTCCAATGAACAAATTGAGCTCCCCTCATCATGATCATCTTAGATTCACCTTGCATTGAACTTAGAGAAATATCTTGCACAAATATTCATAAGTAGCACCAAGAACATAAGTTTGCACAAGTAAACAATCTTGCCCCTTTTTCAAACACAAGGAGTGTACTATCAACTTTACCTCCTGTAAAACCTTTTTGCAAAGATAGCTAAGTTTATCAAACCATACACGGGGTAATTGTTTTAAACATAAACAAGGCCTTTTATAAAAATCATTTGCCTAAACAATTTTCAATCCCCGTAGGTTGTTTTACATAAACTTCTTTTTGAATAAAACCATTTAGAAAATTTGATTTAACATCCATTTGGCAAAGCTTGAAATTTTCTTAAAACAAGAATGGGCAAGTAAAATGCAAATAACTTCTAAATGAGCTATGAGTGCAAGTATTGCATCAAAATTAATACCTTGCCTTGGTCATTTATCTTGTTCCAAAATACCAAAAATTCCTTCAAAATCTTATCAAGACATTTTGCACGAGCATAGTAATATCGAATAATAGAGACATTATAACAAGTAACACATACTATGCTATCAAACAAATCATCAAGAATCCAATAAGACGTGTAAGTTCAAATAAGCTTATAGAAAGCTATATAAGGTCTCTTTTAAAATTTGAAAATCCGAGAGCAAATAGTTGAGACCTCATTAAAGAGACGTATTTGAACAAGAGTTGACAAAGCAAATATGTGCAATCCAATATCAAATAGTGCCTTACAAAAAAGAAAAAAAAAATCCTCTTATAGGCATATGGCACAACATGTATCGAGTCTATGAGATGAATAACAATAATGAGCGTACCTCGATAGTTTAATCATCTCTTGAAGAAGATGAGGAAATATATATCCTACACATATCTTAAACAAGTATAGCACAAAACGAATATGATTCAAGTGTAGGCTAAAACAATAAAAGATATCACAAGTAAGCTCATGCCATAAAAATCCATAAGAGATTATAAAACAGTTAAATCTAAGCAAATACACAAGAGTTTTAAAAACATCATGCAAGGTCTTCTTTTTCAAAGGATTTTAAAAACACAAATATATATTGAAGACCAGAATATTAAAATTATGAAAACTCATTTTGAAATTTAGACACAAATAAAAAACATGCAATAAAAATAAAATGCATATTTAAATAGGAGATACGATTTACCAATTTCGCCATTTCCATGGGTTGTGCCGTTCCCATTGTTGATGATATCTTCCTTTTTGAAAATCATCTTGTTGATGATAGCTTCTCCGATTGTTCCATTTCCAAGGATTATGTCTTTCCCATTGTTGATAATTTCTTTCTCTTGGAAATTCATTGTGGTGATGTCTTCTCCTTTGATTAAACGAGATGGTCATTTGATGTCTCCTTGAGGTATGAATTTTCTTCGATTATTATTTCGTCGGGGTACCTAATATAATATTGTTTTGTGGTACCCTCAAGTGATTGGGTCCTTTGGGATTAGTATTGAGACTTTTAGGTCTCCAAAAATAATTAGAGCTATTTCTAGCCCGACAAGTATTTACCGTATGACCCTTTTACCGCAATAGAAGCAAGTAATAATTTTTGGAGCATAATGACCAACATGCATAGGGACATGATTTCTTTTCACATAATTAACAACACTAGGCTTATGATCAAGTCCTTTATTACAATTATGAATATCAATAATCTTGGTCATTTTATCGGATTTTGATAAATCCTTTTTCATACAATTAATATCCTCAACAAGAGTACTATTTTCTTTTTCAAGGTTTATAACCTTGTTAAGTGTGTTGGTGTGAGCATATGATAGTGATTCATAGGAAGTAGATAAACTATCCTTATCATTTTTCAAAGCATTGAATTCCTTTTTCAAATTTTTGTACTTAACAAGTAAACTTTGGAATTCATTTTGAAGATCATCAAAATCATTTTGCAAATCACTATAATCATTTTGTATAACAATATCATAAGAAGTAGAGGGTTTAAGACATACCTCGTTTTCTTCTTCGATGCCTATAAAACATTGTTCAACTACTTCATAGTTGGATGTTGTAAAAGGCTTGTTCCTTAGATTTGACCTTGTATCCCTTAGAGAAGTAGATGCTTTTGAGTTGCTCCTATCATATTCATATACTTCATGAATGGCTTCTAATTTTTGCCAAACTTCATGAGCCGATCAAATTCCTACAATAAGATCATATTCCCAATTTGGTAAGTGAACAATATAAAATATTGAGAGCTTTCCCATTTAAGGAGATGATTTGTTTTCTTCATCATTGAGCTCCTTGAGAGCTTTGGAGCTGTATGGTATGTCTTTCATTGGAATGGATTCTCCATTGATGACGATGTTCCAAATATCGAACCCGCAACCTTGTAAATAGCATTCCATTCTTTCTTTCCAAAATGCAAAATTTTTGGAATCAAATCGAGGTGGCTTGGTGGTGGAGGTGCCGGAAAGATAAGCTTCATTTGTAGCCGACGATCGTTCCTTTTCACTCGCGATGTGAAACGAGCTTGCCAAAGAGTTTGGCTCGATACCACTTGTAAGTCAAAGCGCTACGATAATCTAGAGGGGGTGAATAGATTATCTCCATCTTTTCGATTATGCCCTCTTTTTGAACAAAACAAGCCAAGACAATAATAAAGGTGCGGAATGTAAACAACACGCGTCGATTTATAGAGCTTCACCCCACCTAGGGACTACGTGCTCTACCACCCCAAAGATATCCGGATGGGTTTCAAAGAAAAAGAATTTTATTAATTACCAAAATTAATACAAATTCAACTTACAACACCTTGAAGAGCACCACACTCTTCTTCAATACTACCTGTGGAGATTACCACAATCTCCCTTTGAATATTACCACAATCTTCCTTCAATCGCACCTATGAAGATCACCACAATCTTCAATCTTGAAGAATACCAAATTCTTCAACACCTCAAGAGCACCACACTCTTGAAACACCTATCACCTAGATCACCCAAGTGTATTCTTTCCACAAGAATACTCACAAGGATGTCTTGTGTTGAATGATGACCAAAATCAAGATTACAACTCAATAATGAATAATACAATTTGAGTGCAAGTGTAATCAAGAAATGAAAGCCTAGACCTCAAGATGTGAAAGTGATAAACTAGGCAAGAATTACAACAAGAATAATAACTATGAAGAACAAGTGTTTGCTTGGAATGTGTCTTGTTGTATTGTATCTCAAGTGTTATATAGGTTGCTCCAAAACTTCCTCTATTTATAGGAGATGATTGATCAAGCATAGACTCCTCTTGGGGATTGAAAATCTACAGAAAAATACAATTAAAATCAAGAATATAGCATTAGAAATCAATCCCACAATTTAAGGAAAGTTTGTCTCGCCGCACAACGGTTAGAATTTTGTCATCAAACATGAGGCGACGGCCGCACGTAAATAGAGTTTGAAATGAACATATCAATAATTTACACGGGGCGACCGGTCGACGTAGGGTTCGACCGGTCGTCCCCCATCTCAACCGGTCCTCTCAATGCATTTTAAGGAAACGAAGTTCTGCTTTCAAAACGGCTCCTGTGCCGGCCGACAGTGGTACCGACGGTCGACGCCACCATCCACACCCTGGTCGGCCGGCGACCGCCAAATACAATTCCGTCTCATTTTTTTGTTCCAAAATTCATCTTCAGGTACGGGTTGCCCTATAGGGCGTCCGATTGACCTCGAGACATAAATGTTGTCCAAATTTTGTCGAAAATAAACCTCAAGAAATACTCCAAAAATTTAGTAAAAATATTTTAAATCGATCGGGAGTATTTTGGACAATAATAGAAATATAGTTTTGATGAAATAAGATATTACCACAAAATCATAGTGTTGTCCGATATAAACTTCAAGAAATACTCCAAAAATAGTAGAAACATTTTAGATCGATCGGGAGTATTAGGGCAACATTTAGAAACATAGTTTCGATGTAAAAACCCATTGACGCAATATCATTAAATGTGTTGTCCAATTTTGTCGAAAATAAACTTGAAGAAATACTCCGGAAAATATAAAAACCATTTTAAATCATTTAAGAGTATTTGGACAACCTTTAAAAATATTGTTTTGGTATAAAAACAAAATCATCAAAATCATGATAAAACCATTTATCAAACAGTAATGTTCAATTTTTTGGTATAACATACAATTGTGTTATTCATAGGTGAGTACCGGACAAATTATTTTTATTTTATTTTTTTGGCATCATGAACAATTTGATCAAAAAGCGAAAAAACAAGCATACATAAGTAGTACTTAATAGACAATAAGCGGAAAACATATGGACTAAATAAGCAATTAATTTGGTTCTTAAACAATTTTCTCAAAAAGCAATAAAACAAGAACACATAAGCGATTTAATACGTCAATAAGCAAGAAAACATATGGACTAAATAAATAATTTATTTGGTTCATGAACAATTTGCTCAAACAACATAAAACAAGGTTACATAAGTAGTACTTAGTGCGTCAATAAGCGAGAAAACATATGGACTAAATAAACAATTGTTTGGTTCTGAATAATTTGTTAAAAAAGCAATAAAATAAGCACACATAAGCAATACTTAAAACGTTAATAAGCAACACCCCAAATTGCTCTCTCTTAAACACAAATACACATTAGTGGTGTTTGTAGTCCATATGCAACAATTACTTAATAGGCAAGCATTATGAGTATATTATATAAGCATATTATGTTTTTTTTTTTGCATAACATCACTGTTTCTATTCAAAGAAACAATATTTAATGTGAGAACGCAAAATACAAGAAATAAATAAGCAATATTTTCCATATTCACAAGCAATTATTTATGCACAACTAAGCAACACTCTAAACAATCGCGGGTAATCGCTCATATTTTCATGGGATTTAATTGATTTATCAAGATTAATATCATGATTCGTAAGGTAAGATAGAACCAATTATGGGCAAATCGTTCCTATTTTCATGGGATTTAATAGATTTAGTCAACTCCATATTTTTTACATGGACTAATTTGCCCCATTTCGAATTTATTAAATATCTTATAAACATTAAACATATTTTAATACTAGCTAGTCATTGAAATAGGTAGATTTATGGTCTAGATTTGATCCTATGTACGCATATAATGCTTGAGCCCTATATAACCCTCTCCATATACATATATATATATATATATATAAAGTGATCATTAATCTTTTTTCTCGCCCATTTGATTTACTCTATAAAGTAATTAAATTATGTAAATAAAAAATATTGAGTAATGTTGACAACTATTATATATATATATATATATATATATATAAAGAGAAGCATTGAAATAGTATGTTGAATTTTTCTCGCTCTTTTGCGATTACTATAAAAAGTAATAAAAATATATGTAAAAATAAGAAGTGATAAATATTTGGTATTTCATTATTTTTTATAGTCAACTTTCTTTAAATAATCACTTTGGAAAATAATATAAAAATTAGAATTATGTAAAATTTTCTTATTATATTTATCTTTTCCTTTTTGTAAAGAAAATAATATTTTTTTCATTTTTGATGTATAATGAATCAAATTAATTATTATTTTTTAGAATTTTTGGTTTCACACCCTGAATGTATAAATAACAAAAGCATAATAAATAAATAAATAAAAATAAGAAATATTTAATCATTATTATTATGAAGCCTCGATTTTTCCGAACTTATAATTGATCCTTATTGTCGTTTATACTTTTGATCGACTATTTTACCCCATCATTTTGACGGGTAATTATTAATAATATATATATTTTGTATTTTATTTCATTTTATTTAATTACTTGTGATCATGATCTTTATTAATTATATTCCTCATTTATGATAACTTGATTGATCATTATTACTATTTTTTGTATTTATTAGTCACCTTAGAATTTTAAGAGACTATTTATTTTAGAGACTTTTACCTTATAGAATTAAGATTTTGATTTAGATTAAGTGATCATGAGACTTACAAGTGATCAAGGAAATCACTAATTATTTTGGAGATTGATATATTTCATCTATTATCATCAAATTTGGGACAAAAAAATGGAATTACCATAATGCCATTATAGTGACGGCCAACATGGATAATTTTGGAGTAAAAATATCATCCAACTCTTGTACACCTACACCTTATATTAGTCATCTTGTGTATAATTATACCATTAATTCAAACATTATACACATCATCTCTTATATTATTTCTTTAATAATATTTTTGCCAACATGTTGGAAGTCTTCCAACATTCCATTCAAACCAAGTCTTGCCCATACCTTTGACCTTCAAATTGTCTCCCATGCATGAGGCAAAATGCAAGACACAAATTTGAACAAAAATTCCTCTCTCTCCCTCTCACTTGGACGGCCATATGGCCAATTTTGTGCCAAATTCATCTCATTTTTCATCTAACACATTTATTCTCTAGCAAAAATCCTCCTCCTTCTCTCTAAAAACTCCCAACTTCTCTCTATTCTTCCTCTCACTTTCTTCTTCAATACTTAGAAATTTTTTCAAGAATTCTCTCCTTATTTTTCATAAAATTCGAACACACCTATACTACAAGGTAAGAAATTTTATCTTCAATCCATTTTTGATATCACATGGTTCATCTCTTCCACCTTCTTAACTTAAGTTTGAATTTGGTTTGGAGGTACATTTAGAAGACTTTGAAGATTAGAGCTTGCCAACATTTTTGAAGAAGAACCTCAAGCTTGAAGAAGAAATAGTAGAGAATTTAGACTACAAGGTAAGAATTGAGTACTAGACCCCTTCTTCCCTATTCTTTCTATTTTTTCAAATTTTAACACCCCTTTTCCATTTTTGAGAAATAGGGGCTGACCTTAGGTGATTTTGGAGTTGAACCAAAATCCAATTTTTAAGCTTCAAATAGTCTCCAAACACCTACTACACAAGTAAAGTGTAGTCCTTTTCATTTCCTTATTTCCTTCTTTTTCTCCTTAATTTTTCTCTCATTTTTCTAACTTCAAATTTTTGATATTTTTTGAATTAGGGGCTGACCTAAGAAGCCTCATCCAAAAATTGTGAAATTATCCTTTTATTTCACAATTTTCAATTTTAAGGTGGGTGGAAAAATATTTTCCAACTTTTAGGTGTTCGATTAAATGCATGTAGAAAATTTGATCATGAGCCTTGAGATATATATAATCTATGTATTGCATGTCAATTTTATGTATCAAGTCATGAAAATTCTCAAGAGTTGCTCAATTTTGCTATTTATTGAATTTTAGGTGCATGCATGTGCAATTTAATGTTTTAATTGTTGAATTCTTGTATGTATTGGACATGCATATGTATGATCTTTAAAATCTATGTTTTGGATGCCTTATAATCTGGAAAAGTCGAGCATAATTGATTAAATTTCAATTTTGGACTTAAAAATATAAAAATGGAAAGTTGGTGGACTAAATTGCAAGAAAATAAAAGTTAAAAGACCCATCTGCAAATTTCGAAATTTGGGACTGTACTCAGGTTCAAAAATGACTTTTGGACATATATATATATATATATATAAGCTGAATAGTGATATTTTTAGTAAGTTCCCGCCAAAATCAAAGGGTTGCCAAATATAGTAAGTCAACTTTGTTATTAAGTTTGGTTTTTAATTAATACTGCAACAACTCTTGGTGTATCTATTTGTGATCATTATTAAATAAGGTGGTTGTAGTGTAAATACGTTTAAACACTTTTCAAATCTAAAAACTCCATTTGATTTAAATTGATTTACGCTTTCTAATGATCTCAAATTAATTTGTCTCGCATCGAAAATCAAAGTTGAATGTGTCGATCAATTGGGTTACATTAGGCGCTTAAATATATCATCGATGTGTCAAAAATAAATTAATGCAAAATAAAAACCATATTTTCTCGTTGAACTGGAGAGACCCATTAAATTGAATATTTTGACCTAAAAATAAACTATACTATTTTTTATACATTTGGTAGTGTAATGGCCATTTGAAATTAAATAAAGAAAATGCCAAATATAAATAAGAGCAAATTGTGTTATTTATTCTCAGTCAAACACAACAATTTAAATGTGATTGCATTGGGAGAATAAGTTGGTCCATTAAAAATACATTATACAAACCAATACAAATAGCACCATTAGTGCGAAAAAACTTGCCCTTTCTCAGCCAAAACTATAGAGCATGTCTCTATACAAGTATATGAAATCTGCACATAAAAACAGAAAATCTGGAGAATGACCGCCTTATTCAGTTTCGTAAAAGATATTAATCCAACAAAGCTTGAATGGGCATTGAAACTCCAATTAATAAAAGTTCAATTAGTTCCCTCATATAGAAACAACTCAATTATTTCACGACATGAAGGTAATCTTTCGTGATCTCTATTTTTTGGTTTGCTTATAAAATAACTTACACTTTTCTGCTCATTTTCTATTTCTTGAACAGGGATCCAGGCTCACACAACAATATGAAATATTATCTAGGTTTTAGTTTTAGTTTTAGTTTTTGTCGTAATCTTTCATAATCTCTATTTTTAGTTCTTTTTTGTGTTTTTTTGTGTTTTTTTGGATTTTTATTTTAGGTTCTTCCTAAGGAATATCAAATTTTGGTGTTACGAAAATCCCATTCAATATCCGTTAGGGCAAATAAACATGAATTTTTACAAAGGAATTTTCCAGGTAAATGTTGCAAATGTTAAATATTGTGGACTATATGTTGAGTCAAGAATCGATATTTTTCTTTATTTGTTAGTTTGATTTTGTCTAATTCTTCTATTATTCAAATATTAAAGTTACTATATATATTCTTTTACTCAACCCTTCAAATACAACAAGTTGAATATTCATTTTACCATTTCTATGAGTATACACATTTTTCCAAAAATATTATTTAATTTTTTAGTGTATTAAATTTTTTACTTTGTATTTCGAATATACATCACAATAATTAAAAGGTATTTGTTACTCCATAAGAAAGATATTTACTTGCAAAAATTTAACAATTAATTTATTAACAAGTACAAGTAAAATTAGAACAACATAATTAGTTGGAACACTATTGTAAACTTAAGAAAATACAACCCATTGGGCAGCCAAAAAAAACTTGAATCTCGCAGTATTTTAATGCTATTATGGACATTATAATAAATGATGTTTCCTACTAAATTAGCATGTTGCTAGAATAATTTTCAATAGAAATAAATATTTTTAGAATTCCAAAAAAAAAAATCAAATAAATGCCTTCCAAATAGTTTTTGCAGTTTTCATTCGGCCTTACCGTTTATACACTAATTTCAACCCACTTTTTTTAGGTGTATATTCTATCTTTCATCCATATTTTTTTTGAGGGGTTCATCCATATATTTTGAAAATGATCTGCAATGTTAAATGTTTAAACCAGATAATATAAAAAATTCATTAGGAATATGTGCTGACAATTAAAAGTGGGATGAAAAATATGTAGATTCGCATTAATATGTTTCCAGTATGATGGGCTCTTTATCTTTAGAGAAAAAAATAGAAAATGTGAAAGATGATAGAAAATTGGTTTATGTACCCAAAATATCATAATAGTTGTGTGGAAATGCAAATAATAAATATTTAGACCATCTCCAACCCAACTCTAAAACCCACACCAAAATACCAAATATCTAAAAACACCCTCCAACCCAACTCTAAACATCACACCAAATTTGGTGTAAAGGAATAGTGTTACACCAAATTATGGTGTAACACTATTCCTTTACACCAAATTTGGTGTAACACAAATATTCCCTCTTTGCCCTCCAATTTCTTCTACTTCAAACTTTTAATTCCTATTGTATCCTATATTTGATATATAATTTATTTGTAACATGGTTTTAGTTATTTAAATTTTGTATATAATTATTATTTTGGATGAACAATAGTTAATATTTACCAATAAATTATTATAAACTAAACTTGAAATTTTGATAAACTAAAATAATTAATAAACAAAATTATAATTTAATTAAAAAAGCATCAAAGTCTATCATAAAATACAAAACACTAACATTATAATTAAACTTGAAATTTAAAAAACAAAATACCAAGCAAACTAAATTCCTAATAGTAGATAATTTATGAGTAGATGATAGTTCAATAGTCCTGGTAGATTATTTCCGGTCCTACAATATCATCAAAAAATGGACCAAAAGAACTAGAGCTACTTTGAGATCCTTGACCATGTTGTTGAGATTTTTTCTGCAAAATTCTCGATTGTTCGTTCTCAAATACTCACTTTGCACTCTGTGATGCATTAATCGATCATGTGTGGGGTGAATATACTAATTTCGAGAATTAGTAATGTATTAATCTTTTTTGTCTTTAAATATTTGTTTTAGGTTTGCCGTTTTTTATTGTCTAGTGTGCAATTTAGTATTTTTATTTATTGTGATATTAGTTGTAATATTAATTTTGCAATATAATTAATTAATGTAATATTAGTTAAATATAAGTTTTTATTTAGTTACATTAATAATAATAAAATATAAGCAAAAGAAATAATTGCATAAACAAATAAATTTGCTATTACAAAATGAAAAGAAAATATTAAAATACTCATTTGGTGTAAAATTTAGTGCGAGTGGGTTGGAGATGGGTTTTGCAAAAATTACACCAAAACACCAAATTTGGTGTTATGGGTTGGAGATGCCCTTACGTGAAAAGGATAGTAGTTCAAAAAAAAAAAAAAAAAAACCCTAACAAGGAAAAAAAAGTCTCTGTCAAATTTCAACAGACTGGTGGATAACTGATTGTGAAATACTATTACTTCAAAAATAGGAGATGTAAATGGGTTGTAATAAAATTGAATCCCTCTAGCCGTAATTGGGTGGCCCATCCCCAAAACTTATGGATTTGGACTAAAAAATCCTAATAATTTAAATAGAATCGGTTTTATTACCAAAAATATATCTGATTTTTTTCTGCATTAAAAATATTAAAAAAATTCGAAATAGAATGTACAAAATTTGTTAGAAAAAAATATGGATATGAAGAATTTGGTAAAAAAAAAAAAAAACACTAAAGTATATAAACTATTATGACCAAATCCGTTAAAATATAGGTCTTGGGGTTTTTTTTTAAATTAAAAAAACCCTAAATTAGAGATAGACGAAATCATTAAATAAATATATAGATCTGAAACTTTTTAGTGCAAAAAGAACTAAAACTCTAACTAGAACGAGATCTACTAGATAAAAATAAAGATCTCATGTATTTGTTGGATTTGACGAACATATCGGATAATTAAATCGAAAATAAACTATAAAAAGAACATGAAAGTAATCTTAAAAAAACTAACCTTTGTTTATTTTTTTATTGGAGATGATACCTTTTTTGAACGAAAATCGACGCCTCGATTTCCAATCGATTCAAGAAATGAGAAGAGAAGGAATTAACTAAAAATATTGCGTGGGTTTGTAAGAAAATAAAGATTATTTTTTCCAAATTTAAAAAAAAAAAAAAGAAAATCAACTCTGTTTATGGAGCGAAATGAATAATCTTTTTTATTCTTTTAAAAACCGAAATGAATAATCTATCAAGAAATGGTTAACTTTGATTTTGTGTGTGGTTGTGTTTTTAAGAATCTTAGAATAGAAAGGAAATTCTAAGACCCGAGGCGGCGGAAAATGAATGTGATAATAAGTAAGTCTGACTTTTGTGTGTTTGTATTTGTAGGTTATTTCAGAAATTACTTAATGACTTAATGTTGTCCTTTTTGTTCTTTGATTTGGGTCCCGCGTATGTGTTTTTAGCCCAACTAATATTACTGAAATATTTGCTCCATCTGTGCGGTATTTGAGTTTTGAAAGTAGAAACATTTGGGCCTTAGTATTTGGTCTATTTATGAGTCCCTTTTTCTTTTTCCAGATAAATTCATTTTTGCCTTGGAAAAATTCATTTTCTTTTATGCGGTAATTAAAATATTCAACATAATTTATCTCTCGATCCTCCGACAGTGTATTGTTAGTTATATGATTCAAGCAAGATAATTTAATTTTCTCGATTATTTAATGATTTTTATAACACTAATATTTTTTATTTTTATTTATCATTAAATTCCTACTTTACTTCAACTTCAAATACTTTTTGTCTTGGCCTTATGATTTATTATTTCATCATATAACTAATTTTTCATTTTTTATTTTATTATTCATATAGATTCGAATCAATTGGAAATCTAAAACAAATTTAAAAAAATATTAATTATATATTCCGTGCATCGCACGGTGGACTGCTAGTTTTAATAAAGTTTTAAGAGTTTTAAGATAAATAAAATCAACCTTTAAAAGCCCAAGGACTAAATTGTAAAAATTTTGTAAGTTTAAGGGCTACTTTGCAATTTTAAAAACTGTACCAGATCTAAACTTTAAAAATTGAAATTTGTACTCTTAAGGTACTGGGAATGACACATTTTAAATGTATTCCAAAAATCCAAGAGTTTAGGGCTTGGAAAGTAATTTTACTAAAATTGAGGGACTAATGTGTAAAATATTAAACTTGAGGACCCAAATGAAATTTCCAGGACTTATGCAGCCCATGCACCTGGAAATACTAACTTAACTATACTTAATTATATTTTGGACCCAATGTTCAAATTTCATAACAATTGGACCCCTAAAAGCCTTAAAGGCAATTATTTCAAAATGGGACAAAAATGATATTTTCAAAAGTTAAAGGACCTACACATATTTATTTTAAAAATTGCTTTTGTCCCAATATCCTACTAACCTTAGTAACATTTTCCAACTGGAATCACATTAAAAGCCCTTCCGGTTTGTGAGTTCCGATTATTTTAAACTTAAGGTCCGAATTGGCAATTTTTACAAATTTGGGGCCAATGTGAGAATTTTATAAAAACTCGACCTCAAAACTTTAACAACCTGAATATCTGGACAATTTATAGAATTTAGTAACTGACCTCATAATTTTTGAAGGTCGGGATATTTATTTATTCAATTTTTAACCCCAAAAGTGTTGGTTTTTACAAAACAGGGCTAAATTAAAATTTTTCTTTTATAAAGGACCTAACTCAAATTATTTTCTCCTTTACTAAAATAGCCCTGGACCCTCTGACTTGGAGATTTAACTAAAGTATTTTATTTTCCCAAAAACTCTTGACTTATCGGATCAATTTGACCGATTAATACCCGATCGTGGAGCGACTTCTTCGCCTTGCGATTTGAATCTATAACGGGACTTATGTTCCACCTAATCTTTCAAGATATCGAAGGTTGCTTATCCTTCCGATAATCATCTTCATCTAAAAACTCCACCAACGCCAAAATTGCCCTCGCGTTATTTTCAAAAAATTTCCTAAATCGCTTCCCCAATCAATAATACTCGGCACTGGTTGATCGCTTTGCAGTACTTGTATTTACTTTCTCCCGCTGAGTCAACTTAGTGTGTCGAGCTCACACTCGAATGAATACGTTGGGGATGGAATCGGGCAGCTCGCTCGCTATTCCACTCTTCCTTTCCCCATCGTCCTAATCCCGCAAATCGAGGGACGAAGTTTGTCCAAGGGAAGCGGATCGTAGTACTTGAGGTATAATCAAGATTATGATAGATCCGAGCCTTGCAAGCTCCACTGTGGATTTTGTCTTTGCCTATGGAGCGATAAGGTGGCGGTCTTGGGCATCCTGCCTGGGAGTTACAAGGAAGAACGAAGGAATCGCTGCCCGATCCACATGATTCCTGGAGTTATCGGACCCATTTTGGTTGGCGTTACATTTCCGTGACGCAACCGCTACTTGTTTTGCATTGGTTGGCGCTACAAATCCATACGCAACCATTATTTGCCCCGCATGGGATTGGCGTTACATTCCATACGCAATCCTACTGTCTTGATCAATCACATAGTACACTGTGTGACCATGAATCTTTTTCTTAAATCGTATAAGTATACTATTTTATTATTTTATCACGACGCTTATGAATCGTGTGTGAATTCATGCATCATACTCACGCTGCGTTTCATCTAATCTGTTTTCTCACATTAACTATATTGCGCCACACCGCACACGATCACCCCATCACCGAGATTTCTGTCTCATTCCCACCTATTTTCTAACCTTAGATGAGGATTTCATTGAAGATGCGGGCAGCCCTGGATTGAGACCTTGTACTCCGCTTGTTGGATTTGTTACTTCTTCTTGTTGTTGATTGGACTCTTATCTTATGTTGTTGTTGGACTCTTGTATTTCTTTCTATTCCTGTTTGTAAATCAAGGGCGTAGACCCTTTGACTTTAAGTTGTTATGTTTGGTTGATTTTCGGAATGTAATATGGATTATGGATTGTAGACTCGTAAGTTGTATTTGTACTTGTTATTTATTTCCACGCTATTTAGACTCTGTTTCATTGGGTTCTCGTTGATATTTGTCTAGACCGTTTGGTTATTGTATTTAAGTTGTGGATCGTCGTCGCGTCCGTTTGGGGCGTGACGATTAGAGTGGTATCAGAGCTCGGCTAGTAAGATGGAAACTTACACCGAGCCGACCCGGATAGGACCCTCGGTCTGTGTTTTGGGTAGTACCGCGACTTGACCAACTAAGTGTGAAATCGATTTCAAATTGGCATAGAACCGTCTTATTGATGCTTGAACTAAGTTAGAACGAATATTTTAAGATTTCGTAGTCATACTTGTTTTGACTTAGTTGATTCTTGACGATTTCCCTTATTCATTCTTTCCTTATTCTCTTCTTATCTTTTCTCTACCTTTGACCGATCCGCCTTAGTTTTGTTTGATCGTGATGGAGCCGATGCCGCCTTCATGGTGGGATGTTTTCCATGCCCGTCTTTGAGCGGGAATATTACCGGCACCGATGATTCACCGCACCGGAGAGCGATCGTGCGACCTCGAGCTAGCCCAGAGCGCCCGCCAAAGTAATAGGGACTGACTCGGCCGCTTGGCGAGAGCCAAGATGAGAAGAGTGAGTGACCGCTGTCATCAAGGACCGCGATAACACCATAAGAGCGCGGGAGGACTGATCTGAGTATCCGGAGCGCTGGATAACATGCGGGAGAAGAAGATGAAGAGGGCAAGTGACGGCCGCGAGAAATGGGAGATTGACGGCCGCCGAGAAATGGGAGATTGACGCCCGCTATCCCGCGACACCGTCGAACGCTGGAGAGACCCTCATCAAGTAGATGACAGTCATGAGGACCTTACATGGCCCTAACTCGGAGAGACTCCGCACTAGAGGCGCTTTGGCGGCTAATGCTCACCCATTGCCACCGCCGAGGTGGAGCCCGTGATTCGACGCCGAAGAGGATCCGGTCGACATTGGAGAGCCGAGGCACTCGAGGCTGCTCCACTAGATGAGGCTCGGGGATTCGAGCAAAAGGTTAGACTTCATGGATTGGCTCGAGGTTGAGGCGCCACCTCGGCCCGACCCGACCCGATTATGGACATAGGCTGCGGCGGCGATGATGGCGATCTCACCGATTAGCTAGCATTGTCGGTTTGTACTTCATTGTTGTAGTCGTGTATTCCAGTGTTGTACCTTACCTTTATTATACTAGATTCTCGTTGTATTTTGATTCCGATGTATCCGACTTAGTATTTCTACTTTGTTGTACTATGGGTGTATTCAAGTTTTATATTAATGGATATGCCTTTTGCTATTTATTCAAGACCTTGTATTTGTTGTTTCTTTCCTCTGCGATATCACTTGTTTTACGCGAATAATTATTGTATTCTTTTACTCGTGAATCGCAACTAACACTTCAAGATCTGAGAATGGCTGAACATCTAGGATGTGGGAGACCTCGTCCACGTTCCACGAGAGATGATGATGTACCCAGGATCGGGTACCCTCTCCCCGAATTACCACCACCTCCTCCACCTGCCAGGAGACAATTTGACCGCACAAGCCTTTACAAAGAAATCTTGGTTTTTATGAGGCACAGGCCGAGCCTCAACCCCGTGCTCCCGAACCCGCCCGTGAGGCAAACGATCGCACGTTGGAGCGATTCTCGCGTTCGACCCACCAGCCTTCTTAGGAGAACCTGACGATCCGAAGGTAGAAGAATGGGTAGAGAAATTGGAGAATATCTTCAATGCTCTCCAATACTCGACGAAAAAAGTCACACTCGCCGTATTTCGCCTGAATCGGGCCGCTAGAGACCGTGGAGGCGGTTGAAAGGAGATGGGAACAGGACCAGTAGTCGTAACATGGAGAAATTTCTTAGCCTAGTTCAATGAATCGGTTGTTCGCACACCATGCACAAATGGACTGCCATAACAAGTCCATTAAGCTATGTGAACTTAAAAACCCGAAGTGGAAATTTCGGGAAGGGCACGAGTTAAAATTTGCCGCAATCATTTCAAATGAAAGCGAGGAAGGCGATCACTAGAGGGGCTCAAGGGTACTTGGCGTTTGTAATTAACAAACCTAAGGTTGAGACACAAATCAACCAAGTACCTATAGTGTCGGAATACACGGATGTATTTCCACAAGAACTCACCACTGTTCCTCCCGGGTAGGGAAGTCGAGTTCACCATCAAGGTGTTACCAGGACTCGCCCGATTGCCGAATACCGTATAGAATGGCTCCTCTTGAGTTACAAGAGTTGAAAACGCAATTATAGAGACCGATGGATGTGGGATTTATCCGACCGATTACGTCTCGTGGGGAGCACTGTCTTGTTAAATCAAAAAGAAAGATGGAACATTAAGATCGCGTGTATAGATTATCATGGTCTTAATAGCGTGACCATCAAGAACAAATATCCTCCCCCGAGGATAGACGAACTATTTGATCAACTTCAAAGAGCGACGGTGTACTCAAGTTTGATTTACAACAAGGATATTACCAATCAAGATCCGCAAAGAAGACATTTCCAAAACCGCATTTCAAACCCGATATGGACACTACGAGTTTGTAGTAATGCCTTTCGATCGAATGCACCAAAGATCATTTATGGACCTGATGCATCGAGTCTTTCAACCTTATTTGGATCAATTCATAGTGATATTCATTGATGACATACTCGTATACTCTAAGTCTAGAGAAGAGCACGAACGTCATCTCAAAATCGTTTTAGAGACACTACGAGAGCATAAGTCGTATGCCAAATTCAGCAAGTGCGAATTTTGGCTTAGTGAAGTCGCGTTCTTGGGACATATAGTATCCGACACCGGGATTGCGGTAGATCCTTCAAGGTACAGACAAGGTGGTTGAATGGAAACAACCCGAGTCTCAAATGGAAATCGAGTTTCTAGGACTAGCCGGATATTATCGAAGATTTATCCAGGACTTCTCCAAGATAGCGGGACCACTCACTCGACTAACCCGCAAACAAGTCAAGTTTGTGTGGAACGACAAATGCGAGGCGAGTTTCCAAGAGTCAAGAAACGACTTACTACGACTCGGTCTTAGCCCTTCCAAAGGGAACCGAAAACTTTGTCGTCAAAGATGATGTATCAAAAGAAGGACTAGGAGCGTGCTCATGCAGGGAAGGAAACGTTATCGCTTATGCATCACGAAAACTCAAGCCGTATGAGGCCAATTATCCAACGCATGACTTGGAATTGGCGGCAATCGTGTTCGCGTTGAAGAAATGGAGACACTATCTCTACGGAGCAACATTCACGATTTTCACGGATCATAAGAGCTTGAAGTATCTATTCTCTCGAAAGACCTCAACGAGGCAACGGAGATGGATGGAGTTGATTGAGGACTATCACTTTGATATTCAATACCATCCTGAAAGCTAACGTCGTAGTAGACGCTCTAAGCGAAAGGCGAGCTTAGCCGGACTTATGATTCGAGAGTGGGAATCATTAAAAGAGCCGAGCAATTGGAATCGATGAGAACCAATACTCGATTTCATGTGCTAACATTTCGATTACACCCAATCTGCTGAATAAGATCAAAGAAGCACAAGAGAAAGATACACAATTTCAAAAACGAAGGAGAAGATACTTAAAGGAGAAAGATCGGAATTCTCGGTACCTAAAGATGGAGTTATCGGTTCCTAATCGAGTGTGTGTACCGAATGATGAGCAAATTAGGAATAGAATCTAGCAGGCACACCGTTCAAAATACACTATACATCCTGGAGGAAACAAGATGTATAAGGATTTGAAACGGAGTTATTGGTGGATAAACATGAAGAACCAAGTAGCAGCGTAATTCGTTGCTAGATGTTTGACTTGTCAACGAGTAAAACCGAACACCAACGACCATCCGGTTTACTACAACCGTTGAGAATTCCCGAGTGGAAATGGGAACACATAACGATGGACTTCGTGATGGATCTACCAAGGACCGAGGAGGAGGCCATGATGCTATTTGGGTAGTTGTAGATCCGACTCATGAAATCGCACACTTTTTACCCATCAAGAAAACTGATAGCTTGCGTAAACTTGCACGATTTATATCCGAGAAATCATTCGACCGCATGGAGTACCAAACGACATAGTATCCGGCAGAGACCCGAGGTTTGTCTCTAGATTTTGGAAGTGCTTGCACGAGAATGGGTACCTCGCTAAGTTTCAAAGACAACAAAGACATCCACAAACCGATGGACAGATCCGAGCGAACAATTCAAACCCTTGAAGATATCTCACGAGCCTCGCACTGATTTTCAAGGAAGTTGGGATTCGCACTTACCATTAGCCGAGTTCGCCTACAATAACGATTATCGGCCACGATTGGGATGGCACCCTACGAGGCATTGTATGGGCGAAAATGTAGATCCCACTACACTGGGAGATTGATGACCAATGGACTCCGAAAGAGAAACGAAAGTCGCCTCGATTCCAAAGGTCGACTTAGTTCGGGAGGCCATGGAGAAGGTCAAGCTGATCAAGGAGCGGATTCGCACGGCTCGAGCCGCCAAAAGAGTTACGCGGACAAGAGAAGAAAGGATTTGGAATTTGAAGTTGGTGATGAAGTATTTCTCGGACTCTCACCACGGAAAGGATTGATCAATCCGAAGAAAGGAGGCAAGTTGAGTCCGAGATATGTTGGACCTTACAAGATTTTACGAGAGGATCGGGAAGTTAGCCTACCGACTCGAGTTACCAAGACCATATGCGGGGAATGCACGATGTATTCCACGTGTCGAGATCAAGAAGAAGTATCAACCGGATCCCGAGCATATCATCACTCGAGATACTCCTCCTCTAATGGAAAATCTATCCTACACCAAGAGGCCGATCCGGATCATTGATCGATCAGGCACGCGCCATTGCGTAAGAGAGAAATTCCGATGGTTAAAGTGGTATGGCGAGAACCACAACCGAGACGAAGACGCAACATGGGAGATGGAAGAAGACACGAGGAATCAATATCCGAACTATTTCAAGAGAATTTGGGGACCAAATTCTTTTAAGGAGGAGGATGTGAAGCCCCGATTTTTCCGAACTTATAATTGATCCTTATTGTCGTTTATACTTTTGATCGACTATTTTACCGCGTCATTTTGACGGGTAATTATTAATAATATATACATTTTGTATTTTATTTCATTTTATTTTACTTGTGATCATGATCTTTATTAATTCTATTCCTCATTTATGATCACTTGATTGATCATTATTACTATTTTTTGTTTTTATTAGTCACCTTAGAATTTTAAGAGACTATTTATTTTAGAGACTTTTACCTTATAGAATTAAGATTTTGATTTAGATTAAGTGATCATGAGACTTACAAGTGATCAAGGAAATCACTAATTATTCTGAAGATTGATATATTTCATCTATTATCATCAAATTTGGGACAAAAAAATATATGGAATTACCATAATGCCATTATAGTGACGACCAACATGGATAATTTTGGAGTAAAAATATCATCCAACTCTTCTACACCTACACCTTATATTAGTCATCTTGTGTATAATTATACCATTAATTCAAATATTATACGCATCATCTCTTATATTATTTCTTTAATAATATTTTTGCCAACATGTTGGAAGTCTTCCAACATTCCATTCAAACCAAGTCTTGCCCATATCTTTGACCTTCAAATTGTCTCCCATGCATGAGGCAAAATGCAAGACACAAATTTGAACAAAAATTCCTCTCTCTCCCTCTCATTTGGACGGCCATATGGCCAATTTTGTGCCAAATTCATCTCATTTTTCATCTAACACATTTATTCTCTAGCAAAAAACCCCTCCTTCTCTCTAAAAACTCCCAACTTCTCTACTCTTCCTCTCACTTTCTTCTTCAATACTTAGAAAAGTTTTCAAGAATTCTCTCCTTATTTTTCATAAAATTCGAACACAACTATACTACAAGGTAAGAAATTTTATCTTCAATCCATTTTTGATATCACGTGGTTCATCTCTTCCACCTTCTTAACTTAAGTTTGAATTTGGTTTGGAGGTACATTTAGAAGACTTTGAAGATTAGAGCTTGACAACATTTTTGAAGAAGAACCTCGAAGCTTGAAGAAGAAATAGTAGAGAATTTAGACTACAAGGTAAGAATTGAGTACTAGACCCTTTATTCCCTATTCTTTCTATGTTTTTCAAATTTTAACACACTTTTTCCATTTTTGAGAAATAGGGGCTGCCCTTAGGTGATTTTGGAGTTGAACCAAAATTTCCAATTTTTAAGCTTCAACTAGTCTCCAAACACCTACTACACAAGGTAAATTGTAGTCCTTTTCATTTCCTTATTTCCTTCTTTTTCTCCTTAATTTTTCTCTCATTTTTCTAACTTCAAATTTTTGATATTTTTTGAATTAGGGGCTGACCTAAGAAGCCTCATCCAAAAATTGTGAAATTATCCGTTTATTTCACAATTTCCAATTTTAAGGTGGGTGGAAAAATATTTTCCAACTTTTAGGTGTTTTGATTAAATGCATGTAGAAAATTTGATCATGGTCCTTGAGATATATATAATCTATGTATTGCATGTCAATTTTATGTAACAAGTCATGAAAATTCTCAAGAGTTGCTCAAATTTGCTATTTATTGAATTTTAGGTGCATGCATGTGCAATTTAATGTTTCAATTGTTGAATTCTTTTATGTATTGGACATGCATGTGTATGATCTTTAAAATCTATGTTTTGGATGCCTTATAACCTGTAAAAGTCGAGCATAATTGATTAAATTTCAATTTTGGACTTAAAAATGTAAAAATGGAAAGTTGGTGGACTAAATTGCAAGAAAATAAAAGTTAAAGGACCCCTCTGCAAATTTAGAAATTTGGGACTGCACTCAGGTTCAAAAATGACTTTTGGACATTTTAATAAAGTTTTAAGAGTTTTAAGATAAATAAAATCAACCTTTAAAAGCCCAAAGACTAGATTGTAAAATTTTGTAAGTTTAAGGGCTACTTTGCAATTTTTAAAACTGTACCAGACCTAAATTTTAAAAATTGAAATTTTTACTCTTAAGGTACTGGGAATGACACATTTTAAATGTATTCCAAAAATCCAAATGTTTAGGGCTTGGAAAGTAATTTTACTAAAATTGAGGGACTAATGTGTAAAATATTAAACTTGAGGACCCAAATGAAATTTCCAGGACTTATGCAGCCCATGCACCTGGAAATACTAAATTAAATATACTTAATTATATTTTGGACCCAAGGTTCAAATTGCATAACAATTGGACCCTAAAAGCCTTAAAGGCAATTATTTCAAAATGGGACAAAAATGATATTTTCAAAAGTTAAAGGACCTACACATATTTCTTTTAAAAACTGCTTTTGTCCCAATATCCTACTAACCTTAGTGACATTTTTCAACTGGAATCACAATAAAAGCCCTTCCAGTTTGTGAGTTCCGATTATTTTAAACTTAAGGTCCGAATTGGCAATTTTTACAAATTTGGGGCCAATGTGAGAATTTTATAAAAACTCGACCTCAAAACTTTAAAAACCTGAATCTCTGGACAAGTTAGAGAATTTAGTAACTGACCTCATAATTTTTGAAGGTCGGGATATTTAATTAGTCAATTTTTAACCCCAAAAGTGTTGGTTTTTACAAAACGGGGCTAAATTACAATTTTTCTTTTATAAAGGACCTAACTCAAATTATTTACTCTTTTACTAAAATAGCCCATGGACCCTCTTACTTGGAGATTTAACTAAAGTATTTTATTTTCCCAAAAACCCTTGACTTATCGGATCAATTTGACCGACATTAATACCCGATCGCGAGCGACTTTCGCCTTGCGATTTGAATCTATAACGGGACTTATGTTCCACCTAATCTTTCAAGATATCGAAGGTTGCTTATCCTTCCGATAATCATCTTCATCCAAAAACTCCACCAACACCAAAATCGCCCTCGCGTTATTTTCAAAAATTTCCTAAATTGCTTCCCTAAATCAATAATACTCATTTGCTGGTTGATCGCTCAGTACTTGTATTTACTTTCCGCTGAGTCAACTTGGTGTGTCGAGCTCACGATCGGAATGGATACGTCGGGGATGGAACCGGGCAGCTCGGCCGCTATTCCACTCTTCCCCATCGGCCTAATCCCGCAACCGAGGGACGGAGTTTGTACAAGGGGCGGGTCGTAGTACTTGAGGTATAATCATGATTATGACAGATCCGAGCCTTGCAAGCTCCACTTGGGATTTTGTCTTTGCCTATGGAGCAATAAGGTGACCGGTCTTGGACCATCCCGCCTGGGAGTTACAAGGAAGAACGAAGGAATCGTTGTCCGATCCACACGATTCCGGAGTTATCGACCGTTTTGGTTGGTGTTACATTTCCGCACGCAACCGCTACTTGTTTTGCATTGGTTGGCGCTACAAATCCGTCGCAACCATTATTTGCCCCGCATGGGATTGGCGTTACATTCCGCAAATGCGCAATCCTACCCGTCTTGGATCAATCACATAGTACCCTGTGTGACCATGAACTCGTTTTCTTAAACTTTATAAGTATACTATTTTATTATTTTATCACGACGCTTTGAATCGTGTGTGAATACATGCATCATACTCACGCGTTTTCATATAATCAAGTTTTCTCACATTAATTATACCGCGCTACACCCGCAAACGATCACCCCATCCACCGAGATTTCTGTCTCATTCCCACCTATTTTCTAACCTTAGATGAGGATTTCTTTGAAGATGCGGAACCGCCCCGGATTGAGACCTTGTACTCCGCTTGTTGGATTTGTTACTTCTTCTTGTTGTTGATTGGACTCTTATCTTGTGTTGTTGTTGGACTCTTGTATTTCTTTCTATTCTGGTTTGTAAATCAAGGGCGTAGGACCCTTTGACTTTAAGTTGTTATGTTTGGTTGATTTTCGGAATGTAATATGGATTATGGATTGTAGATCGTAAGTTGTATTTGTACTTGTTATTTATTTATTTCTCTATTTAGACTCTGTTTCATTGGGTTCTCGTTGATATTTGTCTAGATCGCTTTTGGTTATTGTATTTAAGTTGTGGATCGTCGTCGCGTCCGTTTGGGGCGTGACAATTATTTAATTTGTAATGGGCTTCTAAATTATGTATTGGGATGTGAGACCCCGATTTTTCAATCGTAGACGACGCGATCGCGGGTATTATTATTATTTTAGGGTGTTTGTTAATGACACTAATTTTTACGTCTTTAACCATTGTCGATTTCTTTCGACTTTTAACGCGGGCTTTCAACCGGTTCAACTTGTTCTTGAGCGACTAGCTAATAAAACTCTTTTAGTATAATATATTTATTTTTATTTTAAAATTTCAAATTTAAAATTTATATATTTCAAAATAATTCTATAATTTAATTAATTGCTTGGTTGGTATTTTTGACTTGTACTATTTTGACTATTTTACCGCGTCACTTTGACGGGTAAATATTAATAATAAATATATGTCGTATTTAATTTCTTTTTATTTATTACTTGTGATCATGATCCTTTATTAATTCTACTTAATGATCACTTGATTGATCATTATTACTATTTGTGTATTTATTATTCACCTTAGAATTTTAAGAGACTATTTATTTTAGAGACTTATACCTTATAAAATTAAGAATTTGATTTAGAATAAGTGATTATGAGACTTATAAGTGATTAAGGAAATCACTATTTATTTTGGAGATTGATATTATTCACCTAGGTCATGTTCCATGATGTGCATGTTGATTTTACAATATCAATCATGTAACGGACATGACTAGAGAAACTATCTAAACTCATCGCCGTCTCATCGTATTTTCCATGCAAGTGGAGAAACCTATGATGATGATGGTTTTTGAATTTCATCTCATTTCTCCTTCTTATGAAGGTTGCATCGAAGGACATCCGTAAAACTTTGCCACTTTGCTTTTGTGTGAATTTATAGTGTTAACTAATTTTAGACAATTAATTGACACTATAAGGTGCGATTGATGATGATGATGATTTATATTATTCATCTATTATCATCAATTTTGGGACAAAAAAAATATTCGGATACCACAAATACCCCCTTAGTAGACAACAACATAGGTATTTTTGTGTAAAAATACCATCCAACTCTTATACATATACATCTTATGTATTCATATTGTGTATAATCACACCATTAATACCAACCTTATACACATTATTTTATACCTTAATTTTTAATTATTTAATTTCCCCAACTTATTCTATTCTCCAACATTCCCCTCAATATTCCCCAACCCATACTTTGACCATCTTGATTGTCTCCATGTAAGAGACACAACACAAGACTCTTGCAAAATTGTTTCTCTCTTCTCCTCTCAACCACACGGCCATTAGGCCATTTTGGTGCAAAAATTCCATCTCATTTTTCACCAACAATATTCAAGTCTTGCAATCTTCCTCCAACTTCTCTCTAAAATTCCTACTACCTCTCTATACATATTCTTCTCTTTTCTTCTTCTTCTTTCTTAAACACTTAACAAAATTTCAAGAATTCTTCTCATATCACTTACAAAAATTTCGAACACCCCCTCTACACAAGGTAAGAAATGTTGCTCTTCAATTCATCTTGTTATCCTCTAGCTCACCTCTCTTCACTTTCTAATTTAATTTTGATTTTTGATTTTTGAGGTATACTTAGTAGACACTTTGAAGATTAGAGACTTGACATTATCTTGAAGAAGAACTCAAGATTGTTAAGGATTTGACAATAAGATAAGAATTGGGATTTTTAGTATATTTTCTTCTTCTCTTTCTATTTTCCAAATTTTGATACTACATTTACATTGTGAAGCCATTACTAGTCACATTTTAACTACTACACAAGGTAAGTGTAGTTTGTACCAATTTCTTCATCTCTTTCTTCTTCTTCTTAATTTTAACCTCATTTTCTAACTCCTATATTATTTTTTCATATTCCTTGACGTAGGGTCTGACCTAAGTCACTTCTACATCAAGAGTGATTTATTCCATTCTTCACCAATAAATTCATTTTTAAGGTGGGTAGAAAAACTCTTTCAACTTCTAGGTGTTTTTATTTAAATGCATGTAGTATTTTAGTTTGGAGCACTTGAGATATATATAATATATATTGCATGTCAATTTCAAGTATCAAGTTGTAAAAATTCTCAAGTATTGCTCAAAAATGTTATTTATTGAAAAATAGGTGTATGCATGTACACTTTATTGTTGTATTTGATGAATTCTTGTATGAGATGGACATACATGTGTATGATCCTTGAAATCCATGTTTTATATGACTTATAACCTGGACAAGTCGAGCATAATTAATTAAATTTTAATTTTTGGACTTAAAATGCAAAAATGGAAAGTTGGTGGATTTAATTGCAAGAAAATAAAACTTAAGGGACCCCTCTATAATTTTTGAGTTTTGGGACTGTACCCAGGTTTAAAAATTATGTTTGGATATTTTAATAAAGTTTTAAGAGTTTTAAGATAAATAAAATCAATCTTTAAAAGCCCAAGGACTAGATTGTAAAATTTTAGAAGTTTAAGGGTTAATATGCAACTTTTCGAAACTGTACTGGGCCCCTATTTTAAAATTTGAAATTTTAACTCTTAAAGGACCGGAAATAACATATTTTAAGTGTATTCCAAAAATCCAAGTGTTTAGAGCTTGGCAAGTAATTTTATAAAAATTGAGGGACCAAATTGTAAAAGATTAAACTTGAGGACCAAAATGAAATTTTCAGGACTTATACAGTCCATGTATCTGGAAATACTAATTTAAATATAATTTAATGATATTTTGGACCCAAGGTTCAAATTTCATAACAATTGGACCCCTAAAAGCATTAAAGGCAATTATTTTAAAATGGGACAAAAATGAGATTTTCAAAAGTTAAAGGACCTATACTTATTTATTTTTAAAACTGCTTTTGTCCCAATATCCCACTAGCCTGATTGACATTTTACAACTGTAATCACATTAAAAGCCCTTCCGGTTTGTGAGTTCCGATTATTTAAAACTTAGGACCCGAATTTTAACAAATTTGGGGCCAATGTGCTAATTTTATAAAAACTCGACCTCAAAACTTTAAAAACCTGAATCTATGAACAATTTGGAGAATTTAGGAACTGACCTCATAATTTTTCAAGGTCGGGACATTTAATTATTTAATTTTTAACCCCAAAAGTATTAATTTTTACAAAATGGGGCTAATCGTAAAATTTCTTTTTAACAAGGACCTAACTCAAATTATTTTTATTTTAAAGAAACAACCCTGGACCCTCTGACTTATAATAATTATTTAAAAGATTTTATTTTCTTAAAACCCTTGACTTATCGGATCATCTTGATCGATTAACACGCGATCGCGGGGCGACTTCCTCGTCTTGCGATTTCGAATCTATAACGGGACTTATGTCCCCAACTAATTCTTCAAGACATCGAAGATTACTTATCCTCTCGATAATTATCTTCATCCAAATTACTCCACCAATACCAATAAATGCCACACACTATTTCGAAAACTTTTCCTAAACTCGCTTCCTGAATCAATATACTCATTGCTGGTTGACTACCCGAACTTGTAATTTATTTCTGCCTGAGAGTCAACTTGGTGTGTCGAGCTCACGATCGGAATGGATACGTCGGGGATGGAACCGGCAGCTCGGCTTATTCCACCCTCCGCACCATCGCCCTAATCCCACAACGAGGACGGAGTTTGTCCAAGGGAAGCGAGTTGTAGTACTTGAGGTATAATCAAGATTATGACAATCGGGGCCTAGCTAGCTCTACCGTGGATTTGTCATTGCCTATGGAGCGATAAGGTGACAGGTCTTGGACCATCTTGCTCGGGAGTTACAAGGAAGAACGAAGGAATCGCATTGTCCCGATCCACACGATTCGGAGTTAATCGGACCCGCTTGGTTGGCGCTAAAAAACCGTACACACAAGTTACTTGTATTGCATTGGTTGGCGCTACAAATCCACGCAACCATTTCTTGTCTTGCATAGGATTGGTGCTACAAATCTGTCACGCAATCCTCTGTCTTGCTTGAACCACATAGTGCATGTATGACCACGAATCAAGTTTCTTAAATCGTATAAGTATATTACTTAATATATATATTTATCACGACCCTTGTGGACTATGTGTGAAGTCACGCATCATAACTCACGATTTTTCATACAACAATTTTCTTGCATTAACTATATATTGCCACACTTACACACATCACCCCATCCACTGAGATTTTTGTCTCATCCCCTCCTTGTTTCTAACGGCTAGATGGGGATTGTGTTAAAGATGTCGAACCGCCATAGACCGGGCGATTACCCTCCCCCCGCCGAACTTGCATCTTTTACCGATGATTGTACTTATATCATGTTCTTGACTAATGTTGGACTCCCATTTATCATGCTACTCTTTTCTCTCTTTGATCGTAATTTAAGGGCGTACGACCCTTTGACATTTAAAATTGGGATATTGTGTACTTTATATTTTAGTTTTGGCCTGTAAGCTTATTTAGATATTTATGTCGGATGTATTTGGATGTTGTTGGACCTTAAGATGTAATTTGTACTTGTACTTGTTTTATTTCCATTTGCTTTAGACTCTGTTTCATTTGGGTTTATGTTATTATTTGTCTAAATTATTGGTATATTTCTTTTTAAGTGGTTCATCGTCGTCGCGTCCGTCCTGGGGCATGACACGAGATATTGGACATCAATTTATATATTCATGTAGTATTTTGATTATTTGTGATATATATATATATAGTTGCTATTTCAAACTTTGCCCATTTCTTAATAATTATATAGCATTATATTTAAATTGATTAAATCAATTAAAAAATACTTATTTTAATTGAAGAAAATATCTCAAAATATGTATCCAAATTTTTTATATCACATATATCCATACGTAGCATTATATATATTTTTGTAAAAAGAAAATTAAGATTTATTTAATATTAAATTATACTCATAATAGTATTTTATATATAGAAAAATATTTTTTTTATATACTAACATACTTTTCATGTTACTAAAAAATATTTTTATATTTGTCAACGTATTTTGATATTCAAGTTTTAAAGTTGTACATTTGGAATTAGATATGAATTTTTCTGTTTGATATTTTTTGATATATTTTTTTAAAAAAATAGTTTTTTTTGAAATGACTCATTTTCACATAATTTTGATAATTGTTCAACTTCCTAAATCCTAAATAATATTGGAATTTGAAATGACTTTATTGATGATTGTATTAAAAATACAATTTATTAAATATTCATCATTAGGATAGTATAAAAAATTCAACATTGGGCAGTTCAAAAGTTTTTCAAACTTTTACTTTCTTATATATAGACATTTTCTATAAATAGATACAATTCATATTCACACAACCAAATATTCCGTATTTAAAGAGATTTATTATAATTTATAATAATGTATTTTTTATTAGATCATATGACTTATAATCAAATTAATTATCTTTATATCTTCATTATTTTTTTGAAATTTTAAACTTTCTCGCAATCACTAATGTTTTTTTTAAAAACATAGTTAACATAAATTTATAATTTGTAAAATAAAAAATAAGAACAAGTAAAAATATAAATATTCTTGGGTTTAATTTTTAAAATTAATAAAATAAAATAAACCATAAATTGAATTAATATTAATAATATAAATACAATATACATATTCGGGAAAAAAGATGGTTCAGAATCCCTATTTTATTTAATCGGAATAGGAAGGGGATATGGATATAAACACTGTCAATGTTCTATCTTTAATTCTAGAGAAGTGGTGAATATCCATCCCCAAATTAACCACGGATTTTCCCGTCCCATTCTATTCGGTTACCAACGGGAGAGGGTTCCTGCATGGGATGTTGCTATCTCTAAATACAGAGATAAAATTCATATAACTATTAGAAAAATATAATGTAACAAAGACACAATAGATGCCTAAATACACCTCGGGCATCCCACGGGTAAAAGACTAGTATATATAATAACAAACCTATTTCCAAATTTGTTTTCCCACCTTTTTGCACTTGATAAAAATGAAATTGGATGGTTTTGAATTAAAACAACAAAAAGAAAATAGTCATGTATGTCAAATATCTTTGTAATTATATCATTATTTTTGTTTATCTTAATTATGGTATGCATTGACATTTTAATTTAAGCATATCTAATTAGTACTAAATGCTATACACGTGAATATGGAAAGTTTTTTAAAAAAGAAAAAATAGTTTGTTGACCGATATTATTGTAATTTATCATTAATTTTGTCCATTTTAATTTTGGTGTGCATTAAAAATCTAATTTATGTATGACTAATATGTATTAAATAAATTCAAAAATATCTAAACAAAAATATGAAAGCGAATTTGCATTGTTGGCTCGATTTCATAATTGTATAATACAATTTTATCTCTTTTGTTTATAAACTATCAATTTAATAAGATTTTATTCATAATATATGATGAAAAAGAATATAATGTCATTTCAAAACTGGAAAAAATATGTACTGAGTGTGCTAATATAAAAAGTATATTAATGAGTTATTATATTTGAAAATTATATATATTTTTGATTGTATTGTGATATCTATAACAACTTATATGACTACAAGTATCTAAAGCCCATCGTATCCCCCCACCAATAACAACTTATCCATTATTGATGATGCAACTTTTTGTGGAACTAATTACCATCATTACGGGCTATTCAGTACTGATTGATATGAAAACAAGTATCTAATTATTAGAGTTGTTAAAATGGGTTCAACATGATGGGCGGACTGTAATTTTGGAGGCCCAAAAGATTATACCTACATGGCCCGAAAATTTGGTTGACCCAGTCATTTCATGTGTATTTTCCATGGATTGGTCTCAAAATAGTTGCCCAATGGAATTTCGTCTAACCCAACCCGACTCGATCCGAATTTTCTCCTTGACCCGATGGACCAACACATGTTGGCCCATTTGATGATTCTACTAGTTACTTGAACAATTCGTGCATCGCACGGGGCCTCATCTAGTCTCTTTAAAAACATCTCTAAGTCACTATGTGTTGGGGGCAAACGATATAATTTAATTAATATATAATTCGGTTTATATATTCCAATAATATTAATTGTCAATGTGCTACTAATGAAATAACTCAACCCAAAGGAGTCCGTGAATCGGCCCATAGGCCATTTTCTCCTACACGACCTACAAGGCCCATCACCCAAGTATATAATAATCCCTCCTCTAAGTGAATTCTCTCACAATCTCATTATTCAAGTATTCAATTATTGTTTTTCTTGAGGTGTGAGTTTTGCATGTATCTTGGGCGTATTTATGGTTAAAATGGTGACTAAACGTGCATAAACTCATAAAAATGATTAATATTCGCTTTTTGTGGGAAAGATATTATGCGTTGTTCGTTTTGTAGGAATTTAGTGATATCCGAAGGAAGTTGGATACAAATACGAGCATTGCGAAGAAGAAATACCACAAATGATGGAAAATACATGACGCACGGGTAGGCGTGCGCTGCTAAGCACCACCGTGCGCCCGGGAAAGCAGAAATGACGGTACGGCAATGCGCACGGGTAGCCCGTGCGTTGCACGCACCACCCGTGCGCCACTGAAGGTCAGAACAAATTTTACGGACATGCACACGGGTCACCCGTGCGTATCACGCACGGCCCGTGCGCTAATTGGTGAACAGAAGAATTTCATACGGACTTGCGCACGGGTAGCCCATGCGTCCACGCACGGGTAGCCCGTGCGTCCCTGCTAGAATGCATTACTTTGACAGCAACTTGACCTAGAATTGGAGGGGGTATTTAAGCACTTTTGGGGGCGCACACCAAGGACATTCTGACATTTTTGGGATCTACAACACAAGACAAGAGTATATTCTTGAAAGAGGACATCAAGGAGATAATCGGGTTGCATCGGAGCTCAAGGAATGGAGATACATCGAGAGATTGTCGACTTTCCTAAGTTTTTCTTGCTTCTCTTGTAGTTTTCATCTTGCATTTTTAGTTGTCATGGCTATGAACAATTTGTCTATGGATTGTTTAGAAATCATGTGTAGCTAAACTCTTTAGATTTCCGGGTTTTGGAAGTAGATTAATGAACTCTTGTTGGATGTTTTAATCTTAGTTGAAGTTATTATCTTGAAGCCTATTTGAGTACTTTGAGCTTATTCTTGTTTTATCACTTGATCAATGATTTAACTTGTTTGATATATTGATTCATAATTCGAGAGATGAGTTTCAATATCGGATCTTGAGTACTCGACACAAATATTTGCATGAATCGAGAGGTTTGTAAATATAGGTGAAGACATTTGATCTTTTGAACTTTTGGGAGTTGAGTACTTCATGTTGAGTAGAGATGCTAACATAAGTATTTCAATCTATGTTTTATATACATCTCGAGAGGGAGGATAAAATATCTTTGTGATCGTTTTATAGGAATATTGATAATAACTTGGCTTGGATTAAATCGGACAACAAGAGTGATATTAATCGAAACCTTAACTCGGGAATCCATTTCATCATTTTGATACTTCTATCAATTGTGTTATCTTAATATTGTGTTTTAGGATTCTAGCTTGTCTTAATCTCATAACAAAAATCATCAAATTGCGATCGTCTAAATAAAAATAAGCTATCTTGGTTAATACTTAGTACATAAATTTATTAGTCTCCATGGATACGACCTTGCTACCCTTTTTCTATAACGTACACCGTACACTTGCGGTGAAGCTAAAAATAAAGGCGAACAAGTTTTTGGCGCCGTTGCCGGGGACTAATACAATTTTTGGTGCTAATATTGCGATAGATAGAATTATTCTTAATTTAGACATTTTTATTTAATATTTTGGTTTAACTTTAATTCTACATTATTTGACTTGTTCCTTTTAGTTTGGTCCGGTAGTGCATGAACACGCGCTCTAGGCGAGGGGCCTTAATACCGCTCATACCGAAGTTGAGGCTTTCGCGAGAAGAATCGGTCTAGCACTAGACGGGCTGAAAGACAACAAAATCCAATAATGGGGATTTGGAGGAAGAACACAGGGTTAACAATGGGATCAACAGGATCAATGAGTTACCAATACCGGGTAACAATGGAGTAAACGAGCTACACGATACCACTCAACAACAAGCCATCCGTGATTACTTTCGACCACAAACGAATCGTAATTACGGTGGCATTGCCCATATTCCAATCAATGTCAACAACTTGAGCTCAAACCAACACTCGATCAATATGGTACAACAGAACCGGTTTGGGGGTTCACAATCAAAGATCCTAATTCTCACCTTGCTCATTTTATCCAAATATGCAATACGATCAAAATGAATGGAGTCTCGGAGACGCCATAAGATTGCGCCTATTCCCGTTCTCTTTGAGGGATAAGGCGAGAAATTGGTTGGGTACTTTGACACAAGGAAGCGTGAGCACATGGGATGACTTGAGCCAAAAGTTCTTGTTTAAATTCTTTCCACCGAGCAAAACTTTGCACTCAAAAGCGAGATTACTCAATTCATACGTTCGATTGATTCGAACCTTTATATGAGGCTTGGGAAAGATTTCGGGATTTGTTACGAAAGATGTCCACAACATGGGTTCTGGAGGATCAACAGATTATGTTTCTTCTATAATGGTTTAATGGGGCAAACAAGGGCCTTTGTTGATGCCGCAATTGGGAGAGCATTGTTGGCAAGGTTTCCACAAGATGCCTTGAACCTTCTTGAAGAAATGGCTATGAATAGTTACCAAAGTGGCCAGTGAAAGATCCAATGTACAACGAGTAGCCGAAATTTCGGATGTAGACCCGATTAAAGCGCTAACAACACAAGTGGCGGCTTTGACAACTCAATTGAGTGTTTTAACGAAAGGGCGAAAAAAACACGAGCACGGGTAGTGAAGCTCTTCTATATCCAATGGAGAGGTCAATTATGTGAATAACCTAATTTCAACAATTTCCTGGAACAATTTAAACCCAACACATTACCATCCGGGATTGAGAAATCATGAAAAATTTCATATGCTAATACAAAGAATGTGTTGCAACCTCCACGGGATTTAATGCTTCAAATGGAGGTGGAAATGTGGAAGGCAAATCATCGTTGGAGGATGCACTCACCTCCTTCATAAATCAATCGAATGCATTCATGAGTGACACGAGGAGTCGATTCGCTAGGCAAGATTCTAGGATGGATAAGATGGAATTACAAATGACCCAAGTGACAAGCTCAATAAAGAATCTTGAAAATCAAGTGGGTCAATTGGCTACAATTGTGGGTGGTCAACATCAAAAGGGTCAATTTCCGAGTAATACGGAGATGAATCCTAAGGAACAATGCAAGGCTATTCGTTTACGAAGTGGCACGGAATATGAGGGGCCTAAAGAAAAATCTGGAAATCTGGAAACTTCAGAGGAAGCATCTAAGCCGGGAACGGTTGAATTGGTGATGAAAGATGGGGAAAAAGAGAGACAAGAGGCGGAACAAACAGGGGCTGAGAAGCTAAAATCATCGTCTAACTCTAATATATCTAAATTGCCTATACCTCTTCCCTTTCCCCAAAGATTTCAAAAGAAAAAGCTTGATGATCAATTTGCAAAATTCCTTGATATATTTAAGAAATTGCACATTAACATTCCTTTTGCAGACGCACTAGAGCAAATGCCAAATTATGCGAAATTTCTTAAGGATGTTATGTCGAAGAAGAGGAAGATGACAAGCTTTGAAACGGTGAATTTAATGGAAGAATGTAGCGCAATCATCCAAAGAAAGCTACCACAAAAATTGAAAGATCCGGGGAGTTTCACTATCCCTTGTGCTATTGGTGGTAACTTCTTTAATAAAGCGTTATGTGACTTAGGGGCAAGTATTAACTTGATGCCTTTGTCCATTTTCAGGAAGCTTGGACTAGGCGAAGTAAAGCCAACCACGGTGACATTGCAACTTGCGGACCGATCACTTACATATCCAAGGGGAATAATAGAAGACGTCTTTAGTAAAAGTTGATAAATTTATATTCCCTGTAGATTTCTTGGTTCTTGACATGGAAGAAGATCGTGACGTTCCACTGATACTTGGACGTCCATTTTTAGCTACCGGTAAGCCTTAATAGACGTACAAAAATGGGAGCTCACGTTACGTGTTAATGATGAGCATGTTTTATTCTCTATATATAAGGCAATGAAATTTCATGATACGGTGGAGAATTGTAATTTTCTGGATATAGTTAGTTCGTGCATTGAAGATTACGTTGATCATACATTGTCTAAAGACGATTTGGAATTTGGACTAACCCACTCGTGCTTGATGTCGAGTGTTGTGCTTGATTTTGATAACCAAGATTTGTACGACTATGTTTGTGCTCTAGATCATATGCAGGAACTACCTAGGAGCGCAAGAGGCGAGAGCGCAAAATCTGAAACAAGGGAGCAAATCCTTCAGGCACGCACGGGCCACCCGTGCGTGTTGCCAAGAGAAAATTGAGACAGGGGCAACACACACGGGTCGGGTGCCTAAGCACGGGCAGCCCGTGTGTGTTGCCGAAGGAGAGTTAAAGAAAAAGGGTCACACACGACCCGTGCGTCGGAGCACGGGCAGCCCGTGCGTGACCCTGAAACAGAAACGTCTACGCTGGAACTCAAGCAACTACCTGAACACCTCAAATATGCATTTCTTGGGGCAAATAATGCAAATCTGGTAATCGTTTCATCTCTTCTCACTCCTGTTCAACTTGATAAATTGCTAAGGGTTTTACGAAAACATAAGTCGGCACTCGGTTGGTCAATAACTGATTTAAAAGGTATAAGTACATCCATTGTAATGCATAAAATTCGGATGGAAGATGTTTATAAACCATCAGTGCAAAACCAAAGACGACTAAACCCTATCATGCAAGATGTGGTTAGAAAGGAAGTGTTGAAATGGTTAGATGTTGGGATCATTTATGCTATATTTGATAGTTCATGGGTAAGTCCGTACAAGTGGTGCTTTGAAAAAAGGGGGGTAACAAATGGTGAAAAATGAGAATGAGGAACAAATTGCTACTAGAATTGTTACTGGGTGGCGAATATGCATTGACTATCGAAAACTTAATGATGCCACTCGAAAGATCACTTTCCCTCCCCTTTATCGATATGATGTTGGATCGTCTTGCGTTTATGATTATTATTGCTTTTTAGATGGTTATATTTGAGGCTTGATTGGTTTGTGCTTAACATTCATGACGAACAATATGGATTTTCTTTTGGGTCCTTTGTGTGCGCTTTTATTTTTATCTCCTGATGTGCTTTATCGTGTTTTCAAAATTATTGATCGGGATGGTCAACATTTAAGTTTGGGGGATTTTGATAGGTGTGAGTTTTGCATGTATTTTGGGGCGTATTTATGGTTAAAATGGTGACTAAACGTGCATAAACTCATACGAAATGATTAATATTCGCTTTTTGTGGGAAAGATATTAGGTGTTGTTCATTTTGTAGGAATTTAGTGATATATGAAGGAACTTGGATACAAATACAAGCATTGCAAAGAAGAAATACCACAAATGATGGAAAATACATGACGCACGGGTAGGGCGCGCGCCTAAGCACCACCCGTGCACCCCTGGGAAAGCAGAAATGACGGTACGGCAATGCGCACGAGTAGCCCATGCGCGCACGCACCACCCGTGCGCCACTCAAGGTCGAAACAAATTGTACGGACATGAACACGGGTCACCCGTGCGTATCACGCACGCCCGTGCGCTAATTGGTGAACAAAGAATTTTATACGGACTTGCGCGCGGGTAGCCCGTGCGTCCCTGCTGGAATGCATTACTTTGACAGCAACTTGACCTAGAATTGGAGGGGGTATTTAAGCACTTTTGGGGGCGCACACCAAGGACATTCTGACATTTTTGGGATCTACAACACAAGACAAGAGTATATTCTTGAAAGAGGACATCAAGGAGATAATCGGGTTGCATCGAGCTCAAGGAACGGAGATACATCGAGAGATTGTCGACTTTCCTAAGTTTTTCTTGCTTCTCTTGTAGTTTTCATCTTGCATTTTTAGTTGTCATGGCTATGAACAATTTGTCTATGGATTGTTTAGAAATCATGTGTAGCTAAACTCTTTAGATTTCCGGGTTTTGGAAGTAGATTAATGAACTCTTGTTGGATGTTTTAATCTTAGTTGAAGTTATTATCTTGAAGCCTATTTGAGTACTTTGAGCTTATTCTTGTTTTATCACTTGATCAATGATTTAACTTGTTTGATATATTGATTCATAATTCGAGAGATGAGTTTCAATATCGGATCTTGAGTACTCGACACAAATATTTGCATGAATCGAGAGGTTTGTAAATATAGGTGAAGACATTTGATCTTTTGAACTTTTGGGAGTTGAGTACTTCATGTTGAGTAGAGATGCTAACATAAGTATTTCAATCTACGTTTTATATACATCTCGAGAGGGAGGATAAAATATCTTTGTGATCGTTTTATAGGAATATTGATAATAACTTGGCTTGGATTAAATCGGACAACAAGAGTGAAATTAATCGAAACCTTAACTCGGGAATCCATTTCATCATTTTGATACTTCTATCAATTGTGTTATCTTAATATTGTGTTTTAGGATTCTAGCTTGTCTTAATCTCATAACAAAAATCATCAAATTGCGATCGTCTAAATAAAAATAAGCTATCTTGGTTAATACTTAGTACATAAATTTATTAGTCTCGTGGATACGACCTTGCTACCCATTTTCTATAACGTACACCGTACACTTTCGGTGAAGCTAAAAATAAAGCGAACACTTACATTCTCTCTCGATCACCTGTCTTTGACTTGAGCATCGTAGGGATCTCCTAGGGCAACCCGGGGCCCGTCTAATATTTGGTCGTGTGCAAGCAAGTTTCTAGTTGAAGATTTCTAACTCCCTGAAGAACACTTGAACGACTTCCCGTCTAGAAAGGAGAAGACTTGATTTTTATCGAATCCTTGACTTAGAGTGATATGCCCTAAAAAGCAACATCACAATGAACCATTTTTTTATAGAGATGAAAATATGTATCCGATCTTCCCCTTTTATTCTCATTTTTCTTCAAGTGATGGTTCTTGAAATTTTCTCCACCAAGAAACATTTATATTTCTCGCTCCATCAAGATACTCGCAAAACAACCATTAGAACCTCTCTCGACGCTTAAGTCCAAATATATCAATGGAGAATAATCAAGGTAATTTATATGAAGATAATATAAAAAAGATTAAAATACCCCTTTTCCGTTTACATGAAAAGCCCATTCCCTTACAAGGAGAAGTAGTTGACTATGATAAAAACTAAATCTCATCTTGTGGATAAACTTCATTTGGTCATTCAATTAGATAGATTTGATATATTTATCCTATCTTCTTTAACACCAAATAAAAATCATATTAGAGTTCTACCAATTATAACCCTTATAGGGTGGTAATATTGGGATCCAAATTTAGGGATGACAATGGGGCAAGTTAAACAACCCGCAATAAATCCTCCTCGATGGGCGGCTCCAAATCCGGCTAAGCGGATAATGGGGTGGGTTTTAAAACCTAATCGGTCTAGACGGGTAATGGATTCGACTAAACCAACCGGACTCACCCCATATATAAAATTAATAATTTATTAAGTATCAAATATAATCTATATATATAAAGGGAGGATATTCTTATAATAGTAACTCATAGTTTCTCCCCTCCCTTTTCGGTTTCTAAAAAAATAATAAGAATTATTTAAGAAAAAAAGTAATAAATATCTATGGAAAAATAAGAAGTCATAAATAATTACGATTTCATTATTTTGGTAGTCAACTTTCTTTCAATAAATCACTTTTTAAAGTTATATATTAAATTGTTCAAAAATATTATATATTAAAAATAAAGTTAAATCCTGTTTGCAAATTTGTGTGTGTCTTTGCATTAATTATTATATACATATATATATATATATATATATATTTCTTTTTCTTTGTTAAAAATTTAATAATTTTTTCATTTTAGATCCATTTTTGACGTATAATATATATGATTAATCATCTTTTTACGATCTCCGGTTTAACATCGATATTGCATATATACAATAAAAAATAAATATAATGTATAAAAATATATAAGATATATTTTCTCATTATTTTATAAAGTGCTTTAAAAATTATACATATTCGGGCTATTGGACATCAATGTATAGTTGTTAATTAAACTTATCCAATTTCAATAGCGTTTGTTCGTGACTTATCGAATAGATGAATTAATTTCAGGTTCATTTCGCCATCCCAACTAGTGAATCGGTAAGATTTATTTGTTCAATAAAATCTTTTGCGATTAAATTCAATAAAAAAATACTTATTTTAAGTGAAGAAATATCTCAAACTATGTATCCAAATATTATATATATTAAATTTATCCATACATAACATTTGATATAGTCACGTAAGAAGAAATAAAAAATTTATTCAACATAAATTTATATTTATAATAGTTTTGATATCTCAAAAATATCTTTCGATTTTTAACGTCTTTTCATGTTAATAGAAATTATTTTTATATTTAAATTTAACTTTTATGTTGTACATTTAGACTATTAGATATGAATTTGTCTGTTTGATTTTTTTTTATATATGTTTATATATAAAAATAAAATAGTTTTTATTTTTTAAAATATTTTACTTTCTCATAAAATTATATTGCTAAATATAAACATGATATTTGTTTAATTTCTTTAATAATTCTAACAATTGTTCAACTTATAAACTCTAAGAATATATTGTAATTTGAAATGACTTTATTATTGATAGCATTTAAAATAATACATTAAATATTAAACATTTACAATTAATTTTTTCCCTCAAACTTTTACTTTCTTATAGATAAACATGTTCAATATATATAGATACAATTCACATTCACAAAATCTTTAATATCAACCAAATATATTGTATTTAGAAAGTCTTTTTCATAGTTTATAATAATTTATTTTTATATTATTTAATTATATGATTTATAGTTAAATTAAATATTTTCTATATTTTAATTATTTATTGAAATTCTAAACTTTTTGCAGACACTAAAAATTATAAAAATACAGTTCATGCATCACATGATATGAAAATACCAAATATGAGAACCCGAATAGAACATAATAATTGAAAAGGGATAAATTCATTTTTGGTACCCAAAGTATTAGCGGTTTTCACTTTTGGTACCCGCTTTTTGGGGCTTATCATTATTAGTACCCAACGTTTCAAAAGTCACTCATTTTTGGTACATTCCGTTAGTCAACCGTTAAAGACTAACGGTTGACCAACTGTAGTAGGTTTCCACGGTTGGCGCATGCTTCACGGCGTCTCCGACACCAATTCCGGCGACCTAAAGTGTCGTACAACTACTCATTTTGAGCGTATCCATCGCAAGCCCTATAATGCCCAGTGGTCAATTTCATGATTTGAGTTCGTCTCCGATGCCAATTGACGACAATTCGAAAAACCCAAAATTTAATTCAAAGCCAAATTCCATCCAAGATACTTCCCCAAATCCAAAATTGAGCATACCATCGTCTTCCTCATCTTAAGGCGCACAAAGCCCACTCCTCAATCGGTCCGATTTGCCCCCCGAACCAAAAACACACAAAAGGGGATCTTAAAATCGATTTTCCGACTTTTAGGGGCCCGTATCTCCATGTTACCGGCCGAATTGGCCTTCGGCCAAGAAGACAAAGTTGCTCAGGATAAAATTTTGAGTCAGAATTCACCACCCCCGTCCAACATTGCTCCGACTCCGGCCGGTCAACCGTTAGTCTTTAACGGTTGACTAACGGAATGTGCCAAAAATGAGTGAATTTGGAAACGTTGGGTACTAATAATGATAAGCCCCAAAAACAGTCCAAAATTGAAAACCGCTAATACTTTAGGTACCAAAAGTGAATTTATCCCTAATTGAAAATTCCAAATACTACAATACAAACCCCCACAATAAAATTTTAAAAATTTAAAAACGACTTAACAGCGTGAATAATAAAATACAAGACAAGATCTTGCACAAAATATAAATATGCACATGTCATAATAGAAAATGGATGTCTCACAGATATATACCCGTACATCGCACATGCAAAAAATTAGTATTGTTTAATATTTAAATGAGTTCGTGAGGCTAGGCTTTGATGTCATCCTTTACAGAAACCTAATTCTTTTTCATCTAACTGTTATGTTAATTGATTTTGGTGTGCTTAAGCTGTACGATTTACACCTAAATACATTCTAATAACATTATATATTTAACGTTTTATCTTTCATTCATTGTTGTATTTGTTGATAACAGTCACACAAATGCCACCAAACCCAGAAACTTTTCAATTTGATGGTTATGACAGAATGTGGATAACCAAAGTTAAGGTGGCGGGTCCAATAAGTTGGACCTACTGGGTCCCGAGTCTAAGGCATGGCGAATCTTGAACCGCGGCTGATCGTGGCCTCGTGGGTTGCATTCGGCGGGTTCCGAATTTGGTCAAACCCGTCACGGACTCGTTCTATTATTATTCCTACTCAAATTCAATTGATCTTATTGTTTTAATATGTTGGAAGTAGTGGATAGAGGGGAGTGAATAAATTTCAAAAAACGAAAGATATTGAGTTCAAATCCCACTCAATACCGTTCTGAAAAAGGTGAGTAATACCATCACAAATCATAATTATACAATAAAAGTCTCAATTTCTGTTTTTTCTTATGATATAAAGAAGAATTTGCATTCAATTTAATTCTAAAAAACAGTAAATTAGTTCAATAAACACTTTATTTTTATGATTTGGGATGAGTACCAGTTGGGGAGGAGAAAAAAATTTAAAAAAATATATTGAAAGACTTCGATTAATGACACCACTTGAACTATAAGTTTGTGATTATATGAACATTTATTTTCTTAACATAATAACATCATCACAAACATAAAAAATGATGAAGACAAAAAAAACTTGAAAAATTTAAGATACAACTCAAATGATTGCTTGAACGAACAATACGAAACAAACGACTTAGTGCGATTGGATGTGGGAGAAAATCTATTTTTGTTCAAAATGGAGAATTTTTCTTTACCAAAAATGCGATTGTCTATGAAAATTTTCAAAAATATACTATTCTCTCACTTTTTACTTTTTTTTTTCATTTTTTCTTTTACCAATCACATCTACATATCTTTTCTCAAAAAACTATTCATTATTACACATCCTCCCACAAATTTCACTATTCACTCACTCACACACTTCTAACTACCAATCATACCCAATCATTATTTTATTACTTTTAAATCAAATCAAGTTTCATCATTACTTTTTCATCTCACATCCAATCAAACTCTCAAAATTCATATTTTTTCTTCCAAAATTTCTTACCACTATTCTCTAGCAAAATGAAAATTTTCAAAATGAAAGCATATCCAATCGCGCTTAAAAACTCAAATTCTCCTCAAAACTCGTAGATTTGAGAAAGAAAACTTAAATTCATTCAATTCAAACCAAATAATCTTCGTATAATTGGGAAAAAAAAACACCCAAGGGATAGGGCAAAAGAAAACTCTCACATACAAAAAGAAAGAGATCTATTTCCACAAAAGAGAAAAACACTACTCCAACACTACAAAAAAAAAATTGTGTTAATGACACTAAAATTTTAATTTGATGATGTTTATTAGCGTCACAATGTACATTATCTACGCTTTTGAAAGCGTCATGAGTTGTGTTGTTAAATTTGTTGTCACGAAAATATCTGTGACGCAAGATTTGTGTGTAGGTAATATTAATTTCTTGACACTTTTATCAAATGCGTCATTATGTGGTGACACTACTTTCATCACACAATTACTAAAGATATTAATATGTTTTAAATGAATCATTCCTGATGCTAAAACCGTTGTTAAATTAGGGGACACTATTAAGCATCTTTAAAGTCGTGATGCTTTTGAAAATTAGTGTCACTAAAATTGTGACAAAATTTATATTTCAAGCTAGTTTTTGTAAAATTTATTAAAGATCAATTACTTATTACTTTTTTTAAAAATTTAAACTTAATATTAATTTTTGACTCATTTTGGATATATATTTGTTGTTAGCAAATTATACATCACATGGTCTCTATTTATTAACTCTCAATATTGTCTTCCTCTACACTTCAATCTTTCGATGTGGGATAGATTTTCGAATTTATACTTTGTGACGCTTTTTAATAAATGTCGTCATCTTAATGACACACACAATAAAAGTGTAAGTAAAATTTAAAAATTTGACGACATATAAAAATATGTGTAAGTAAAATAGAAAGCATCATCAATTTTGTGATGCTTTTTAATAAGTGTCGTCATTTTAATGATGCAAACAATAAAATAGTAAGTAAATTCTAAAAATTTGCTTGATTAAAAAGTGCGTAAGTAAAATAAAAAGTTCATCAATTTTATGACGTTTTTATTAGGCGTTGTCATTTTTCATAAATAAAAAAGCATAATTAATTCTATAATTATCGTGACACTTATAAAAAAGTCGGTAATTTTATTAAGATAATGATACTTCAATAAAAGTGTCATTAAAGTGGCTAAAATACTAATATTTTCTAGTAAGTGTCACTAATTTTTATAATTTATGATGTTTTTTAAAAAAAACGTCACTAAATATTTATTTATATAATGCTTTTTACTAGTATCATTAAATTTGTGTTGGGATAGATCATTTTTATTGTATTGCAATAAGAAAGAGATACAAATAGAGTTTGCGTGTGAGATATAGTTCCAATTTTAAGAGGGCAAAAAAAAAAGTAAAAATGGGCAACACAGGTGGTGGACGTACAGCCTACACAAGAGGTGTGCAGGCAGTTATTAATGGCTGATGTCTGTTTGTGCTGCCCCCATTTCCCAAACTAACATAAAGCTATAGTAATACTCTGGGCAGCTTTTTCTCGAAAGCTCAAGGACTTTTTCGTCATATTGTGTGGTGGGGTGCCTGGGCCCCCACACCGGCCCCCACCACAACGCCGCGCCGGAACATATATGCTGCCTTCATTTACTACGTACTTTACTCACATCTGCTATATAATAATAGTTTCAACATATATCCACGTAATTAACTTGGGAGTTAGTATTATACTATTCGAAATTTGCATGAAATTTTCTTTAAAGGGTCAAAATTTAAGGCCTTGTTTGTTTATGTTTCCAATGGTTTTTCCGTTTAACTATATATAAAAGTGGAATCATGTTTGTTCATAAAATTTCCAATGGAAATCATCATTTGTATTTTCTATTTTTCACATAAAACATCTCAAACCTATAATTTCTATTCTCAAACCTATACACTACCCTACATCACTCATTATTACTTATCAATCACTATTTTCATATTTTAACCCAATTATATATATGGGACCCACCATTATCAACTTTATCTACTTAAAATATTACTATTTTTAAATTATAACTATCTAATGGGACCCACCAACTATAATCTTACAAATATAATATTATATATTCAAATTAAAATATTGAAGTGGACCCACCACTACCAACTTTTCAATTATTATATACATAAAATAATATTTCAAAACTACTCAAACCAAACACAATCTCATTTCCAACCCTACATAAAACACATTTCAATTCATTCATCCAAACACAATCCCAATTTCCACACGAAACCAATAAATTCTCAAAATTCTATTTCCAACTCTAGAAACCTGAAATGGACCATGGAAACATAAACAAACAGCCCTAAGCCTCATAATTTTATATATAGTTGAAGCATTATTCACTAAGTATGTCCTTCCCGAAAGGATGTACGAGTTTTTCTTGAATTAATCCAAAATTATAAGTTTGATTTATTTTTATTATATTAAGTAAATTTTATTGCTATACGGGAGAATGTAACTCAAGTAGTATCATTCACCATTTGCAAATGTATAAATTAGATTGGAACACGAGTTGTTGAGTTTCTTTGAATTTCACTTCCTCCCAACTCATTAAAAATATAATTTTTTTTTACTAATAATGGGAAAAAATGTACAAAGAAATGAAATGGATTCTTAACATTGCGCGCTAAACTTGTTTATATCATTGCCCTAGAAAGTAGATCTTTCTATCTTAATATGGTTCCCAACAATATTAGAAGCAAATTCCATTAGAACTTCTATTTCAAAATGGTATTTCAAATTTTAATTTCACCACACAAATGATCACAAGTACTATTTAAAAAAAAATGCTAGGTGCGATTAGATATGCTTTCATTTTGAAAATTTTCTTATGCTTTAGAGAATAGTTGTAAAAACAATTTGGAAGAAAAAGATGAATATTGAGAGTGTGATTGGATGTGAGATGAAAAACTAATGATAAAAGTTGATTTGATTTAAAATAGTAAAATAATGATTGAATATGATTGATGATTAGAAATGTTGAATTATAAACTTATTTTATAATTAATTGCGGTAGTTGAGTTTTGTAGTTGATTTTAAGTTGTTGGTATGGTAGGTGAATGTGGTAGATGGAAATAAAAGATGACCATTGGATTAAGGTTGGTGAGAATCAATCTTAGCCATTGATTTAGATGAAGTTTTAGTATAAATAGGGGGTGTTGTTGGTTCATTTTGTATCAAGTTAAGAAAGAAAAACAAGTGAGTGAAAGCAAAGCTTCTAAGTAATATTGAGTTTGAGTGAAGTTGTGGTGAGGTGTGTCTTGTAATATTTGAGTGATTTATAAAATTATGTCTTTTGAGTGGTAAATTTCCAACAATGTGGCATCGTGAGCCACGGTTGTAAAATCTCATGAAATTCTAAGTATGCTCTGTGGTTGCGGCTTTGATCGATCTTCCACATCATAAAAAAAAATTTCTTGAGATTTTATACATAGTGAGATCGGGTTGAGAGTATTGAGTTAACTCATAGAGTTGACCAAGTCAAGTTGATAGTTGACCAAGGGTTGACCGTTGACCAAGTAAAAAAAAAAATCCAAGATTCTTTTTCACCCATTTGTTAGTTATAATCTTCAATTCACATGGCGAGTGTGGCATCATTCCAAGTTCCACAACTTAAGGGAAACGATTTTGAAAACTGGAGTATCAAAATGAAGGCACTTCTCGGAGCACATGACGTATGGGAAGTCGTGGAAAAAGTGTTAGGAAATTTATTGTTTAGATTTTGATGAATGCCATGTAAAACTTAGAATAGAAAGTTGGCACCCCAATTCTTGTTGTAAAATGCATTGTAATAAATAGAAGTGGCCAAGCTGAGGAGTTAAATCATTCACCCTAACATGCAAAAGACAATCAAGACTAGAAGGAAGACTCTGTGCGAGACAACGAGTATGGCAAAGAAGAGTAGACGGAACTCTCTTGAAGAAGCGGTGAGATGCGGTGAGTGGAGTATCGGTCAAGTCAACACAAGAAAAGCCAAGTCTCAAGTTGAAGTGACAAAGAGTCATCCATGATTGGAAGTGACTCTAAGTCACCTGGGAAAGCAAGGAAATGCAATCAAGTCGAGATAATCGTAAAAGATCCGTTGCCGTAAATCAAGAGATTTACTTAAACAAGTAATATCTCCATACCACCTTTCTCGAGTGCTCGGTCGGAAGCGTGCAAAAGGAATGAACCAATGGGAAGCACTACACCGTGTCGAACTCGAAAAAGGTGAAAGAACAATTCATACGAGGAAATGGCAATTCCAAGGATCGCAACAAGACAAGCCAACGATCGCAAGTGACTTTAAAAAATAAGCCTATCTCTTCAACGGGCAAATTTTTGAAAGATCACTATAAAAGGCCGAGGAGTTTGTTTGAGAATATGAGTGACACACAAGAGACACGAGAGACACAAGTTAAAGACCTGAACTAAAAACGTTCAAGCAATTATTAGAAAATCAAACATTCTCAATCCTCAAGCCTACACTACGAAGAACATCAATCCAACACTCACCTGTGAAGGAAAGATAACTTCAATCGGTTGAAGAGGAAAATACTTGAAAAATCAAGGGGTCTACATTCCACGAAGGATTGTAAGAAGGTTCAAGGTCGAACCAGTCTTAAGCTTTTGGAGGGCTTCGTGATCAAATCCAAAGAGCTTGAGCAAGTGAGTTAGAGTAGCAAGCAGTGCCCCTGTGAAGAAGGCGAGTCGTCGAGAAGCCACCGAGTGATCAAGGCGTCTCCGACCGAGTCCCAAAGGATCAAGTCACCGTGTGATCAAGACTTGTATCTCATCTTTACCACTTTGTATAATGATCATTACCTAGTGGATTCCTCCAGAGTTGGAGAAGAGAGGAGTAGAAGAATTACCCCATCTTGAACCTCTATAAAAATATTATTGTGTCATTTACATTTCAAAGACTTTAATTCCCGCATTTTTAACTCGCTTATATCTCATTGATAAATTTGCTATCCACTTGATAATTTAAGTACTAAATCAAGCACTAAACTCTTGCTTAATCAAACTTAAGGGTGTTAAGTCTTACACAAAACAAAACCACAGTTGAGTTAATTTAGGGCCAACAACTCGAGTTATTCCATCAACAATGTTCGATTGAGTCTCGTTGAGAGATTAACTCTCTGAGTGACTAAATTGACTCATCCATCAAGGACACATCCGTGTAGTATCAACTCGTATATTTAAAGGACTAAATCGAAAATTTGGTAAGGTTTATTCAACCCCCCTTCTAAACCTTACACTTACACCCCTTGGGACCTACAAGTGGTATCGGAGCGGTTGGTTCATTGAACCCTCCGCACCGGTTCTTGAACTAGATCTCCAAACTTTTCAAAGTCTGCTTCAGTACTTAAACTTTCAAAACTCTTTTTATCATTAAAAATTATTATCATGGAAGCAAATTTGACACGCATCCCTATGTTCACTATTGAAGAATTTGATGATTGGAAAATTCGTATGCGAGGCTCATCTATCAAAGATTACATGATGAGATGTGGATAGTGATAGAAGATGGGCCTCTGCAAATCTTAAAGGTGAACACAAATTGTCGAAGAGTCGCGAAGGAGAAGAGGAAGTTGCTCTAGACCTGTCATGGTTGAAAAACCAAGAACTGAATGGACAAATGATGACAGAAAAAGATACAACCTGGACAATGTAGCCAAGGACATCCTTTACAAAACCTTAGACAAAGCCATGTTCAATAAAGTCAAATCATGCAAAACGGCTAAAGAAATGCGGACAAGTTTGACATTGATTTGTGAAGGCTCGAAAGCAAATCAAAGAAAACAAATTATCGGTGGTATCGAAAATTTGAGAACTTCAAAATGATCTCGGAGAAAACCTGGATCAACTGGATGCTCGGTTCACGAAATCACAAATGAGCTGTCGCACTTGGAAAGGAATATACACAGAAGGAAATGTGTATGAAGATCCTAAAAGTCTTCCAAATGAATGGGAAATGAAGGTCATGGCACTGAGACATTCCATGGACCTATCAAAGACATCCAACCATGAATTATTCTCGGACCTCAAAGCCTACGAGTTTGAGCCGAGAAGAAAAGACTGAAAAGAGACAAAATTGTACTCCAAAACAACTCGCTCTAATTGTTAAAGATGGGAAGAGAGCGAGGTCAAAGAAGTCATTGATCCGGAAGAAATAGCCCTAATGGTTAAAAGATTCAACAAGTTCTTCAATAAGAACTACAAGAGAGGAAAGGGCGAATCTTCCGTAAGACACTCACTCCTCCAAATCAAGGGAAGATAGGCCAACCAAAAGAACAGATCATCAAAAAGTTGAATATCAAAGGGTCGACAATCCAAGAATGGAAAGAGTCGATCAAAAGGTCAATATCTATGTTGAACTGTAGACAACCAGGTCACTATGCCATTGATCGCTCATATCCTCGTAGTTAACAAATACAGGGATGAAGAAGAAAGGAAGGTCTTGAGAAAGAAGACAAGAAAAGAAAAAAGGCAATGATGGTCTGCAGACACTCTTGAAACATCCAAGTCAAGAGAGACAATGACTCGAGAGCAAGAAGCTGACTACTCAAGTGACTCAAGAAGAAGCCCTGATCCGCTTAATGGCCAAGGAACAAGATCAACTCCGACCAAGAAGATGAGGTACACTCTAACTCATCAAACTCGGACTCGATGATAGTGACTATGACACACACACTTCATCACCCACTGATCTTTATGATTCATTAGGCAAAATGATGAAGGATTTTGAACACATTAAATCCTCACACACACTATTAAATGAGGAAAACAAATTACTCAAGAGTCAAACTCAAAGTGACTAAGGAGCCGAGTACTCTAAGTCAAATAGCCGATGAGAATGAAAGTTTAAAGGTCGAAAATGCTAAATTAATAAAGCGAGAAATTGCTGCTATAGAGAAGAGGAGAATGACCTCAAAAATGTTATTGCCTCATTCACTAAGGCATCTAAATCATTGAATGATCTTATTTTGAGTCAAAGAGAATGTGGAGACAAGACAGCTTAGGATTTAATTCCTCGTGCTATGTCAAACCTCAAAAGTAATTTTGGAAAAAGGATCTTCAAGCCATGAAGAGTCCGAAAAATCCAAAACACTAAATGTTGCACACACATTCACTCCAAAACACAATAACAAGCAAATTGGCCTTGGTTATAAAGGAAAAGGAAAACACCGATTGAGTGCGCTGAAAGAACAAATGAGAAGAGATTCAAATGAGTTCCTCAAAGAAACTCCAAACAAAAATACTCAGAAAGAAGAAGCGAGCTACCAAAACCCTTAAAATCTATAAGAGAAATACATATGATGGGAATGGTAGAAAATATCCAAGCCGTCGATTGGAATAATGTGAACTATCGGATAGACTTATGGAATATAAGCCCAAATGGCAAAGGCCAGAACTCAAAGAAAGGCCATTCCAAAAGTATAAGAGCTTTCATCAAAGACACATATGCACCTAGGCACTACACTCAAAGACACCACAATCACCCAAGGAAGGCAATTGCTAAAACACATATGCAGCATACAGACAAAAGAGACAATTTTGTATGAACCTAGAATTCCCAAGCAATTTGTCAAGATTAATTATGATTATGGCATCGATAGATGGCAACCCCTTAGTGAGTCAAATCATTTGGCTATAAGTTGGTTGGATCATCTTACAATTCTAACCCCTCAGACCCGCACAAGTATGGGTACCTAAAACTTAATTTTCTTGATTGCGGTTCAAGGAATAAAATGAGTGCCAAGGAACCTGGTACATGGATAGTGGTCATTCCCGGACATATGACAGAAATAAGAAAAATCTGTCAAAATTCAAGGAAGTTAAAGGAGCAAAAGTCATATTTGGAGGAAATGAAGCTCCTGGTGAAATAAGAGGCATTGGATCCATCAAGAGAATGGATTAGAAATCACAGATGTTGCATATGTTGAAGGACTCAACTTCAATTTATCGAGCATCACCAACTCGTGACAAGGGTTACAATGTTGGATTCAACATGGGTGTATGCCAAATCAAGGATATTGAATCGAATGAAGTTGTCTTTGCAAGGATGTAGACAGAAGAATATGTATGTCGTGGATTGGTCAATCGCAACACCCATCACCTGCTCTACTAGCAAAAAAGAGCACAAATTTGAATCAAGTTGGGCGTGGCACAAAAAGCCGAGTCACCCAATTTCAAAACGATTAACAAGCTTGCCGTATAATCTTGTGGAAGGACTTCCCGGACTCGATATACAAGAAGGAGAGTATATGTGACGCATGTCGAAGGAAAAAATCAAGTCATCATTTAAAGAAAAGACATGCCCATCCTCAACAAGAATATTGCATCTCGCTACATATGGATCTATTTGGCCCAAAGTGGAACCAAATAGCATAAGTGGGAAGAAATATATCTTGGTGGTAGTAGATGATTACTCAAGATATACATGGACAATATTCATGTGTAAGAAGAAAAGAAACTCTACAAAACTACCACAAATTGATGAAGAGGATTCAAAACGAGAAGAGCCAATCCATTATCAAAATAAGATCGAGACATGAGGAACCGAGTTTGTCAATGGAATAATAACTCGAGATTGTATTGAGAATGGTATTGGTCATGAACTATCGCAGCAAGAACTCCACAAAGAGAATGGAGTTGCGAAAGAAAGAAGAACAGAACCCTCAAAGAAGCGGAAGGACCATGTTAGGTCAAGACGGGTTACCAAAAAGATTTTGGGTCAAGCAATCAACACAAATTGCTACACCCAAAACAATGTATGATAAACAGACAAATGACAAAGACTCCCTATGAGATATGGACGGAAGAAAACCAAATGTTGCATATTTCGAATATTTGATGTAAATGCTTCATCCACAACAATGGCAAAGACAATCTAAAGGCTTTTGATGCTAAAGTCGATGAAGGTATCTTCTTAGGATACTCAAAAAGCAAATCCTACAGAGTACTCAATAAAAGGACTATGGTTGCGGAAGAATCCATTCATGTGGTATTCGATGAGCCAAATGTAAACGGAGAAGACATTGAAGAGTCACCGATAAGTCAATCATCAAACCATAGAAGAGTCCCTATCTCAAGTCAAGTCGAATTATCAATTCGAAGAAGATGAGATAGTCAATCTCAAAAACAAACAAAAATTTGCGGCTAAGTGATTACGAGAAAGTCGACCCGAAGAACACAAACCGCAAGTCGATCAATCCACTAACTTACTCCAACTCGATGTAAGATGGCCGAGAGACCATCCACCGAACTTGTCATTGGAGATATAAGAGAATGTGTCAAAATAAGATCCAACTCAACAAGAAGCAATGTTCACATGCTTCATCTCGCAAATAGAGCCCAAAGACGTGTCACAAGCATTGACGACACACATTGGATTCAAGCTATGCAAGAAGAGTCAATCAGTTTGAAAGAAATAAAGTATGGGAATTAGTGCAAAGACCCATACATCAAAATGTTATTGGCACCAAATGGGTGTTCGAAATAAAATGAACGAGGAAGGTTACGTGGTAAGAAACAAAGCAAGGTTAGTAGTGATGACTCAAAAGCTACCTTTAAAACCGTAGGCAAGTGCACCTATCGTTTTATAGTATAGATTATTGAGTACCGAGTGTCATTCCCACGAGGATTATAAGTACTAATAATTACCGTCTTTTTGTTATTTAATCTAACAATTTTCGAGTTTTTGTTTGATAAAGAATCTAAATTATCGAAGTGTAAAAATGAAGTAAAATTTGTAGAATAAGAAATCAAGAGATAGAAGTGTGTTTGAATGTAAATCCCTCTAGAATGTTTTTGTGATTTGACAAGTTAAAAATTCAACCATAAGCCCTTAAGCAAAAACCAACCTCTTTTAATAAAATCTCATGCTATGTGGACCGTAGAAATTCCCGATTTAAGTTAATCCCTTTCTCAAGGCGAAAAACTCCTAATCTCAAGTTGATTAACGAAATCTCTTTCTAGTTAAAACCCCCAAGATTGCATTATAACGATTTATGAATTCCCATATTAGGTTTGACCCTAATCCGTAAGATTTATGTCGTCCCTATATCTAGGATTGCATGCAACTCTTTTCACTTATACAATTTCTTTTTCACCATAAATCTTTCGATTACCCGATGAAGAAAAGATATCAAATTAATATACCGAAATATTAACTCGAATGAAATAAGCATGATATAAGTGAATCACACAAGACATGAGAATTTTATTAAGAACATACACACCTTAATCACAAATCCATTCTAGAGTTCATTACATTCAAACACTAGGAGTTTTAGCTACACATGCTTTTGACACAAGAATAAATTACACAAGAAGATGTAAACATTGTAGACATGGTGTACTTATCTTTATCAAAATCTCAATTGACTTGATGATGTTGCTCCAAGCCTTCTTCCCCAATGTTGCCTCAAGCTTACTCCTCCAAGACCCCTTGATCCCAATTCTACTTAATGGAATGAATACAATGAATATTTTCTGAGTATCTAATGAATGCCTCTCTCAATTTCAACCCTTGGCTTTTATAGGCAACCAATACATTGAAAGTACTCTCTTTTATTAAACAATCACCCCATTTTCCTTGTTGGTTGGTGAATTCTTGTATTCAAGTGATGAGGAGGGGACATGGAGACATGTTTCAAAAAATATGGTGTTAAAAGTGTACAAAAGTGGCCAAAATGGGTTGGTTGGTGAGTTTTCCCCAAATTCCGCAAAGAAAAGTTGCAAAAAGAGGTCCCTGACACGCCGTGTTGGGCGACGGCCAGGCCGTGCTCCACAAATTTTTGTCAAGATCGCCCGACACGGGCCGTGTCAACACGGCCGTGTGTTACGACACGGCCGTGTTGTACGACACGCCGTGTTATGCGACACGGCCAGGCCGTGTTCGGGCTGTTTTGTGCGATTTTTCCTCCTCTTTTGATCCCCTTCAACATGGCCGTGTTCGGTGACACGGTTTGGCCGTTTGGACCCTTTTTCCAATTTTTATCCAATTTATTTCCTTCTTTTTTGAAGATGGCCATGTTACTTGACACCCCAAGTCATGTTGAGTGATTTTCTTGCCTTTTTTCAAGTAATATTGGCTTCACATTGCTCTAAATTGCTCCACCTATAATGTTAAACACATCACACGATGAAATGCTACGAAATACTTGAGAAACTATGATTTTTCTAACAAAACAATTCAAAAACTATCGAATTAATAATACAAAATATGTACAAAATGACACTTATCAAACTCGCTCCAACTTGGAAATTTTGCTTGTCCTCAAGCAATTTTTAAAACAAAGAGATGGGTTGAAAACAAAAAGAGATATCTATTTTCACAATTTCGACATGATTGAAGTGAATTGCTAACCTTTTCCTTCCCAATTAAGTCAATCCATCCGTTTTCAAATCAACCAATTTGTTAAAAAGAGAGTGACTTCAATAATCGGAATCGCTCAAAACATCACAGTTGTCATATCACGAAAAATTTGTCGTTCACATGCTTAGATCAAATACAAAAATGTAATGATAAAAGGAGAAGTCCAAAACTCGGGTCTTTTCAATTTTTTTTATATATTGCAAATATAATTATAAAATCGGGACATTTTTTTAGGCAAACTTCCACTAGGTTTAAATTTTGAATGTCTTTTCAAAAACTCCTTTGAGGTGGTGTCCCATATTCATATTTGTGTCGCCGTTTTACGTAAGAGACAAACATGGGGCTCATGAATGCTCCTAGTTACTAAGCAACAACAAAACAGAGGAATATAACCTCGATTTGTCCCTTTATATAACAAGATATTAGCATTTTTTTTTCGTTTTTTTTTTTTTAAACCCGAGTTATGGTTTCTCTAGTGATCATGACACAAAGTATCTAGATTTAAGCAAAGTCCAAGCTAACTTCATGACATTAAACTCTTTTGGCCAAATTCATCCTTTTACTTGAGTCACGCAGTTTAAAAACATTTTGGCAATTTGACTTTTCAAAAAGATGACTTTTTCGGGATATAAATGGTCATAACCAATCCACAACTAACCTATCTAATTGTAAAAAAAAAATTACCTCATGTTTGTTTGCAAGGTATTGATAAGGTGCGTAAAAAGAAAACGAAATATCCACAAAAAAAGCTAAAACACGCAAAGCTAAAGAAAATAGTTCAAATCCAAGCGTTCTAACAAATCTCGCCACCCCAACTTCAAGGGTCACATTGTCCCCATGTGAAGAGGAGATGGGATACAAAATGAAGCAAAGGAAACGAAAAACTAAGACAAAGACAAATACGACCTTATGACGGTGGTGGGAAGTGTCCTTGAGAGAGGTGCCATTGATGGAGTTGAGATAAAAGGGCATTTTGTTGTTGTTGGTCCTCTCGAATATCCCTAATGACGCCAAATTGCTGCTCCATCATTTTGTTGTTGACGGTCAAGCATATTCTCACGGCGTTCGAGCATCGTTTGTTGATATGATAACATGTCTCTTTGGTGTTGTTGCTCCCGGAGAATAGCTTGAAGATTGACTTGTTCATGTGGTGGCGGTGGTGGTGGTGCGTGAGATGAAGGAGTATGGGGTGGTGAACCCCTTGGAGGAGATGGGGATTCGGGAGCATCATCCTCTATGGGAGGTAGTTCGAGGCGAATTCTGTCATCCTCCGGATTGTGTCGCATACCCATCAACCAATTGTCACGATTACGAATTGTAGTTCGTCTTAGGTCGGGAAGTAATAGTCGTTGGGATGTATGTCGAAAAAGCAAAATTGATCATTGATTCTTTCAATTAATTTTATAGCGATACATACCTCGAGATCAATACGATTGCTTCCTCGCGCTTGTTGTAAATCCGTTAAGTCATGCTCAAAGTGAAGAGCAATTGGGGTAATTAGACCTCCAACAAGAATTTTACTACATTCGCCCCGCCCGACTTTTTGAAAATGGCGTGCTAAGTGAGACCCGTGTCAAGGTGTTTGCCATAGACCATAGCCCATAAAAACAATAGCTCGTCCTTCCTCAAATTCCCGTCACTTTCCCCTACCGAAAAGTGTGCTAGCCATCACACGATGCATATAACGAAAAACAAGGATTTATTACGCGTGATACTTTAGCACGAGAAGCAACATAGTCATATGAAGGAGCTATTTCATTCCAAAATCGTTGTGCATTAAAGTCGCTAGGAAAGCGTCTGTTACCATCAATTGGAAGACCATATATTTGATTGATGTCGGCAAGAGTCAATGTATATTCTTGATTGAACAAGCGAAAAGAGATGAGGCCGTCCCTAGCATGAGTTCCCGTGAGGATTTCGGCGTTAAATGAGCTAAGGAATTCCAGTGTGACGCGCTCATAAGTTGGTGCTTTCGCACCCATGAATTGTCCCCACCCAACTTGTTCAAACATCCAATCAATATCTTCTTGTAGCCCAAGGGTCTCTAATGTCATGGCGTCCGGATACCTGGTGTTGTGCAATGGTTTACTCAACAATTGTTGATATCGGGTTGCTTGCTCGTCATCCCTAAATAGAATGCCATGACGATTACTTGGTGGATTAGCCCGGAGGGGCGGCGAGAGCCGAGGGTCCCCTGACCGAAGGAAGCGGTAACTCGGCCGTTTTGACATGGTAGTCCTGAAAAAGGAATTTTTGATAGCAACATGCAATACAAGGACAGTTACTATTAATATTTCTTTGAAAACCAACTATCCTATAAAAACCATGCCTCAATTAAATTCCCAACAACAACATCATCCCATCACCTTCAAGTTCTCATCAAAATAGCAAGTAAGTTACAACAAAGCACGGTTTCCACGCATGATCAATCATATGATTCTAACAATCAATCAATTAACAAACGCTCATATCGTTATATTTAGGCAACAATAAACCCTTTCATTCGTTTAGGACCAATTTTGTTGGTGAAATTAAGCAAGATAATTCCAACAATTGACTTCACATGATTTTATCCACACCATCTTCACATACAATACCCACTACAAATTTCAATAGCACATGGGGCCAACATTATCACCATAAAAATCCAAAAATACCCTCATCTTCAACACAAATAATTAGGCATAAAAATTCCAAAAATTTAAGTTAAATCAAAAAGCCCTAAATGATAGAAATTTCAAACATTTATGAACAAATTGAAAGCATAAAAACAAAAATGATGAAATTAAACACAAAAAAAAAAAGAATAACATAGAAAATCATACCTTGAAATAGAAACCCACAAGAGAAATCTCCCAAAAACCCACAAAATTCCCAACAATCAATCGGTAGAAGTGTTGGCAATGGAGAAAAAGATGGTGTTTTTATGGAAGAATTTGAGTTTAGATGGAAGAGTGAGGTGAATTTGGGGGAAATTTTGGTGAAGAAGAGGGGTTTTAGGGTTTTGGGATGAAAAATTTCAAAAAAATGCCCCAAATCGAACCCCCCTGTTTTTTTTTACACCCGGACACGGCCATGTCGGGCGACACGGCCTGGCCGTGTTCCGGGCTGTTTGGTGAGTAAAAATTTTGGGCCCGAACACGGGCGTGTCGGCGACACGGCCCGGCCGTGTTCGGGCCAATTTTTGATTTTTTTTTAAATATAAAAGGGAAAATTTTTTGACACTACGACAAGACATGCCGTGTTCCGGTCAGAATTTTTTATTATTTTTTAAAAAAAAAATATCATCCCGAAAAAAAATGAACCCTAAAAAGAATTAGAAACAAATTGTTGAAAAAAATCATCGGGTTGCCTCCCGGGTAGCGCTTCTTTAGTGTCGTATAGTGGACCGATTCACCTCTAATTGTGTGAAGTATTTGGGGATCCTCAAGCTTGAGGAATCTCTATAATTATCATCGATGGTGCCCCAAAATAAAGCTTAAGACGGTGTCCGTTTACGCTTAAGGTGCCCATTTCCTTGTGCGTAATCTCGATAGTCCCGTAAGGAAACACTTGAGTAATGTGAATGGGCCGGACCATCCGGATTTTAACTTACCCTAAATAGCGAAGTCGGAGTTGAATAGTAACATTTGATCACCCGTTGGAATTCCCTCGTGTGCTTAATGTGCTTGTCATGCCATTGTTTCGTTCGTTCTTTGTAAATTTTCGAATTCTCGTATGCCGAATTTCGCCATTCTTCGAGTTCGTTAATCTGCGAATAAACGGTTATTTCCTCGCACTTGACAAATCATAATTAAGCATTTTAATAGCCCAAAAGGCTTTATGTTCAAGCTCAACCGGAAATGACATGCTTTACCATAGACGAGTCGGTATGGGGTAGTCCCTATTGGCGTTTTGAAAGCCGTTCTATAAGCCCAAAGGGCATCATCGAGTTTGAGGGACCAATCCTTGCGAGAGTGCCCAACCGTTTTTTCCAAAATTCGTTTTAATTCGCGGTTGGACACTTCGACTTGACCGCTAGTTTGGGGATGATAAGCGGTCACGACTCGGTGTGTGACACCATAACGCTTTAAAACCTTATCAAATTGATTATTACAAAAGCGGAGTGCCTCTATCGCTAATGATGGCTCGTGGTGTACCAAACCGGGTAAAAAGTTTTTTGAGAAAATGCACCACCACTCGAAAGCATCATTTTTAGGTAAAGCTTGAGCCTCTACCCATTTAGACACGTAGTCAATGGCTACCAAAATATATTTATTGCCAAACGACGCCGGAAAAGGTCCCATAAAATCAATACCCCAAACATCAAAAATTTCACAAACAAGTATACCGTTTTGGGGCATTTCATTTCTTCGAGAAATATTCCCTGTTCGTTGACAACTATCACAAGTTTCAACATACCGTTTTGCGTCTTTGAAAAGTGTAGGCCAATAAAAACCCGACTCAAAGACCTTGCGTGTCGTAGTATTTGCTTGATAATGTCCACCAAATGGGTCCTTTGTGACAATGATTCAAAATGGAGATTGTTTCGGGAAGTGTAACACACCTTCGTATGATTTGATCCGCACAAACTCGGAAGAGGTGGGGATCATCCCAAATATAATACTTGAGGTCCGAAAAGAATTTCTTCTTTTGTTGATGGGTCATCCCTTTGGGGAGAACTTTTCCCGCAAGATAATTAGCGAAATCTGCAAAACCAAGGAATATCAATTGAAATTGAGTTGAGAGCAAAGAGTTGCTCATCCGGGAAAGAATCATTGATATGTCCATTGTGTTGCTCATCGGTCTTATATCGGAGTGCTCAAGCCGAGATAGGTGGTCGGCGGCAAGATTTTCGGCACCCCGTTTATCTTTGATCTCCACATCGAATTCTTGGAGTAAGAGAACCCATCGAATTAGTCGTGGTTTGCGTCATTTTTGTCGAGCAAATAGCGTAAAAGCGAGTGATCCGTATAAACAATGACTTTGGATAGAATCAAGTATGAGCGAAATTTGTCAAAGGCGAAAACCACTCGCAAGTAGTTCCTTTTCGGTAGTTGTATAGTGTGATTGAGCAGATTCAAAGTCTTACTTGCATAGTAAATTAGCCGGAAATGTTTATCTTTTCGTTGCCCAATCTCCGCTCCTACCGCATAGTCACTAGCATCACACATGAGTTCGAACGGTTGAGACCAATCTGGAGCCACCATGATGAGAGAAGTGGTGAGTTTTTCTTTCAAAGTGTTGAATGCTTGGAGACATTCATCGTTGATATCAAAAACCGCATCTTTTTCTAAAAGACGAGTAAGCGGCCGGGCGATTTTTGAAAAATCTTTGATAAAGCGCCTATAAAACCCTTGGCGTGCCCCAAAAGCTTCTGGATAGCCTTCACCGAGGCGGGCGGTGGCAATTTGGAAATTGTATCCACTTTCGCTTTGTCAACTTCAATTCCCCGCAAGAAATTTTATGCCCCAAAACAATACCTTCTTGTACCATGAAGTGGCATTTTTCCCGATTAAGTACCAGGTTAGTCTTCTTCGCAACGAACAAGGACTTTTTAAGATTTGCAAGACAAAGATCAAATGAATCCCCAAAAACCGAAAAGTCATCCATGAAGACTTCCATGATTTCTTCTACAAGCTCGTCGAAGATGGCAAGCATACAAAATGAAAAGTTCTTTCAAAAGCGTTGCACAACCCAAAAGGCATCGTCTATAGGCGAAAGTACCGTAGGGGGACAAGTGAAAGTGGTTTTCTCTTGATCCTCCGGTGCTATCGGATCTGAAAATAACCTGACATGCCATCAAGGAAGCAATAATAGAGGTGACCAGGATAAACGTTCAAGCATTTGATCAATAAAAGGTAAGGAAAGTGGTCCTTTGCGAGTAGCATCGTTAAGTCGTCGATCGATGCAAACTCGCCAACCTCGTCACCGTCGCATCGGAATAAGTTCATTCTTTTCATTTGGTACCACCGTCATCCCACCTTTCTTTGGGACCACTTGAACTGGACTTACCCACCATCGTTAGAGATTGGATAGATGAGCCCAACATCTAGTAGTTTGATTACCTCTGCTTTAACTACCTCTTTCATGTTTGGATTTAAACGACGCCCGAGGTAGAACAACCGGCTTGAAATTTTCCTCCATCGAGAATCTTGTGAGTGCAAAAGGAAGGATTGATCCCTCGAATGTCGGAGATTTTCCAAGCGATGGCCTTTTTATGTTCCCGTAATATTGCCAACAATCTATCCTTTTGATGAGAAGATAAATTGGAGGAAATAATTACGGGAAGTTTGGCGTTCTCGGCTAGAAATGCATATTCCAAGTGTTCGGGTAACTTCCTTCGCTCAATAGTGGTGGATCCTCAATGGATGGTTTGATATGCCCCATCTGTGAGTTTTCAATTTTTTCGAACTCTTTACGTGCTTCTGTTGGTTTGTTTTCCTCCAATGCGAGTACGGATTCCCTAAGAAAGGGGTTTTCATCCGATATACCTGCACTTTGAACAATACAAGTCTCCAAGAATTCGTTAGAAATCATGCTTGGTAGAGAGTTGGTTATCTCCATATCGATAAGATCAATAGCAAAACAGAGTCATCTTTATCTATCGTATTTTTCATTGATGTAGCGATTTTAAAAATGACTTGTTCATCTTCGACTCTTAAAATTAGTTTGCCATCATGCACGTCAATGATTGCCTTTAGCAATGAGCTAAAAATGGACGCCCTAGATCAAAGGGACTTCGACATCCGTATCCATATCAAGAATTACAAAATCGACAGAAATATAAACTTATCGACTTTGACCAAAACATCTTCAACAATGCCTCTAGGATATTTAATAGATCTGTCACCTAATTGCGGCTCATCCTAGTTGGTTTTGGCTCCCTGACCCATTTGTTTGAATAAATCATAAGGCATCAAATTAATGCTAGCCCCTAGATCGGCCAATGCCCGATCAACATCAAAAATTACCGACATGACAAGGAATAGTGAAACTCCCCGGATCTTTGATTTTAAAGAGGTAACTTGTTTTGCAAAATTGCCGAGCATTCCTCATTTAATTGCACCATGGATATTTCTTCAAGCTTCTTCTTATTTGAAAGAAGATCTTTTAGAACTTGCATATTTTGGCATCTCGTGAAAGGGCTTCAACAAAAGGAATATTGATGTGCAATTGTTTAAATAAATCCAAGAACTTACCAAATTGGTCGTCATGTTTGTCCTTACGCAATCGACTTGATACGGAATAGGTGGTTGGAATTCCTGGTACCATTTTCTTTGTTTCCTTGGATACCGCTTCGCCTTTTTGTTGTATGGGCGTGGGTCGCCCTCCCAGCATCCGTACTCCGTCTAGCTTTGTTCCACTCCTTAGAGTAATTGCTTTTATCCTTCTCTCTCGATTTGGCTCGGTGTTGCTAGGTAAGCTCCTTGTGGCCTTTCGGAGATCATTTTGGCAATTTGACCAATTTGATTTTCCAAGTTGCGAATGGATGCTTCTTGGTTCCTTAAGGATGTTTCTGGCCGTGAAACGGGTTTCCGTTGTTTGGGCGAATTTGGGATGAAAGTCCTCCAAACTTGGTTTTCGATTGGAAACCGGGAGGTGCGACAAATTGGGAGTGCGTTTGGATTAAGCTTCATTGACCTTGATTTCCCCAACTAAAGTTCGGGTGTTGACGCCACCCCGGATTATAAGTGTTCTTTGAAGGATTATTTTGAAAGGGTCGAGATTGATTACCTGATAATCCACTTGTTCATGCGGCGGTATCGCGTGAGGGCAATCTTGGTGGTTGTGCGATCCTCCACAAGTCTCGCATGAGAAGGCTTGTTGTGGTGGTGGTTTTGGAGCCGCCAACCCGTCGATTTTCTCGAGTTAGAGCTTCGACTGTGCGGCTAGTGTCACCACCGTCCGCATTATATACTCCCACTGACCTGTTGGTTTTTCCTCGTACGGATTGCCATTGATAGCCATTCATGGCCATTCCTTCTATGAGATCTTGGGCGGCTTCGGGTGTCTTATTGTTCAATGTTCCCCCCGCCGCCGCATCAATCATCTGCTTTGTCGATGAGAGCAACCCATTGTAAAATGTTTGGACTTGCATCCAAATGGGTAGACCATGATGTGGGCATTTTCGCAGCAATTCTTTGAATCTCTCCCAAGTGTCGTACAAGGTTTCATCGTCCTCTTGAGTGAATGAAGAGATCTCATTCCTCAATCGTGCGGTTTTAGCGGGTGGGAAATACTTTAAAAGGAATTTTTCCGCCATAATGCTCCATGTTGTGATTGTTCCCTTGATAAAGTGTTTAGCCATTGTTTAGCCCGTCCCCGAAGAGTAAATGGGAACAAGCGTAAACGGATGGCATCGTCGGAGACTCCATTTATTTTGAAAGTATCGCAAATTTCGAGGAAATTCACGATATGATTATTTGGATCTTCATCTGGTAAGCCGTCGAATTGGACAAATTGTTGCACCATTTGAATGACATTCGGTTTGATTTTGAAATTATTGGTCCGCAACAAATGCCTTACGATACTAGACGACGCATCGTCCATAGATGGCTTGGCGTAGTCGTATGGTTCTTTGTTGTTCATCCGCCATATCGGGATCCTTGCTTTCGTTAGTATCCTCCTCGTGGTCTCGTACTAATACTTTCCTCTGTGTTGCTACCGGCGGTCTCGCTTCCAGATTCGGCGACGAGTAGGCATGCACTGTAGTAAACAAGGAGGATAAGTATAATCCAAGACTTACAAAGATAGATACCTAGAAAGACAATTGATGAAAATAAAAAAAAATGATTAAATTAACAAAAATAAGGTGTTCTTAATATTACAATCCCGACAAGAACGCGCAAAACTTGATGGCTCAAAAGCTACCTTTAAAACCGTAGTAGGCAAGTGCACCTATCGTTTTATAGTATAGATTATTGAGTCGAGTGTCATTCCCACGAGGATTGTAAGTACTAATAATTACCGTCTTTTTGTTATTTAATCTAACAATTTTCGTAGTTTTTGTTTGATGAAAAAGGAAAACAAATTATAAATTGTAAAAATGAAGTAAAATTTGTAGAATAAGAAATCAAGAGATAGAAGTGTGTTTGAATGTAAATCCTCTAGAATGTTTTTGTGATTTGACAAGTTAAAAGATTCAACCATAAGCCCTTAAGCAAAAACCAACCTCTTTTAATAAAATCTCATGCTATGTGGACCGTAGAAATTCCCGATTTAAGTTAATCCCTTTCTCAAGGCGAAAACTCATAATCTCAAGTTGATTAATCAAATCTCTTTCTAGTTAAAACCCCAAGATTGCATTATAACGATTTATGAATTCCCATATTAGGTTTGACCCTAATCCGGAAGATTTATGTCGTCCCTATATCTAGATTGCATGCAACTCTTTTCACTTATACAATTTCTTTTTCACCATAAATCTTTCGATTACGATGAAGAAAAGATATCAAATTAATATACCGGAAATATTAACTCGAATGAGATAAGCATGATATAAGTGAATCACACAAGACATGAGAATTTTATTAAAAACATACAAACCTTAATCACAAATCCATTCTAGAGTTCATTACACTCAAACACTAAGATTTTAGCTACTCATGATTTTGACAAAAGAGTAAATTACAAGAAGATTTAAGTATTGTAGACATGGTGTACTTATCTTTCTCAAAACCTCAATGAACTTCTTCCTTGATTGATGATGTTGCTCCAAGCCTTCTTCTCCAATATCGCCCCAAGCTTTCTTCTCCAAGACCCCTTGATCCCAATTCTACTTAATGAAATGAATACAATGAATATTTCCCGAGTATCTAATGAATGCCTCTCCCAATTTCAACCTCGGCTTTTATAGGCAACCAATACATTGATAGTACTCTCTTTTATTAAACAATCACCCCCATTTTCCTTGTTGGTTGGTGAATTCTTGTATTCAAGTGATGAGGAGGGGACATGGAGACATGTTTCAAAAAATAGGGTGTTAAAAGTGTACAAAAGTGGCCAAAATGGGTTGGTTGGTGAGTTTTCCCAAATTCCAAAGAAAAGTTGCAAAAAGAGGTCCCTGACACGCCGTGTTGGCGACAAACAGCCGCCGTCGCAATAAAATTGTCAAGACACGCCTTGTTAGGAATTCTATTGTTTAGATTTTGATGAATGCCATGTAAAACTTAGAATAGAAAGTTGGCTCCCAATTCTTGCTTTGAAATGTATTGTAACATTTAGAGCTCGCCAAGTGAGTTAAGTCGCCTACGCTCCAACTTGCAAGAAGACAACCAAGGCTTGAAGGAAAACTCACTTTGTGAGACAACAGTACAACAAAGAAGAAAGACAGAACTCGATCAAGAAGCATACCGAGATGCACTGAGTGAAACATCACCAAGTCAACTCAAAAGAAGCCAAGTCTCAAGTCAAGTGATGGAAAAGAGTCATCCATGATTGGAAGTCGACTCTAAGTCACCTGGGGAAAGCGAGGAAATGCAATCAAGTCGAGATAATTGTAAAAGAACCGTTGCACAGTACGTAAATCAAGAGATTTACTTAAACAAGTAATATCTCCATACTACCTTTCTTGGAGTGCTCGATCCCGAGGGAAGCGTGCAAAAGAAATGAACCAATGGGAAGCACTACACCGTGTCGAACTCCGGTCGAAAGGTGATAAAACATTTCATACGAGGAAATGGCAATTCCAAGAATCGCACACCACGATCGCAAGTGATTTTCAAAAATGAGCCTATCTCTTCAACGGGCAAATTTTTGAAAGTTCACTATAAAAGGCCGAGGAGTTTGATTGAAAAAGGATGCGTGGATGAATGACACACGTGAGATATACAAGCTTATCAATAACTAAAACAATCTCAATCCTCAAGCTTACATCTCAAGACATCAATCCAACACTTACCTGTGAAGGAAAGAGAACTTCAATCGCCTGAAGAGGAAAATACCGAAAACAAAGGGGTCTACATTCCAAGTAGATTGTAGAAAGGTTCAAAGGTCAACTGTCTTAAGCTTTTGGAGGGCTTCGTGATCAAATCCAAAGTGCTTGAGCAAGTGAGTCAGTAGTAGCAAGGCAAAATGCCTGGAAGAAGCCGAGTCGTCGAGAAGCCACCGAGTGATCAAGGCGTCTCTGTCGAGTCCCAAAGGATCAAGTTGGTATTTGTGATCAAGAGACTTGTATCCGGATCATTACCACTTTGTAAACGATCATTACTTAGTGGATTCCTCCGAGTTGGAGAAGAGAGAAGTAGAAGAATTACCCCATCTTCGAACCTCTATAAAAACTTTACTGTGTCATTTACATTTCATCATTTAAATTTCTCGCACTTTTAATTGCTTATATCTCACGATAAATTTGCTATCCATTTGATAATCTATAAGTACTAAATCAAGTAAAAACTTGCTTAATCAAACTTAAGGGTGTTAAGTCTTCCAATTGAAAACAAAACCACAAATTTGAGTAAAATTATAGCCAACAAATTTTTACTCTATTAATAAATTTCAATTTGAGTCATTGAGAGATTAACTCTACCGAGAGACTAATTCGATCGTCCATCAAGACACACTGTAGAACTCAGAGATTTAAAAGGCCTAAATCGAAAATTTGGTAAGGTTTATTCAACCCCCTTCTAAACCTTACACTTACACCCCTTGGGACCTACAAGTGGTATCGGAGCGGTTGGTTCATTGAACCCTCCGCATCGGTTCTTGAACTAGATCTCCAATCTTTTCAAAAGTCTCGCTTTAGTACTTATCTTTCAAAACTCTTTTCTATCATTAAAAATTATTATCATGGAAGCAAATCTAACACGCATTCCTATGTTCACTATTGAAGAATTTGATGATTGGAAAATTCGTATGCGAGCTCATCTATCAAAGATTACATGATGAGATGTGGATAGTGATAGAAGATGGGCCTCTGCAAATATTAAAGGTGAACACAAACATTGCACAAGAGTTGCGGTGAAGAGGAAGAAGATCAAAGACACTGGACGATCATGGTTGAAAAACCAAGAACCGAGTGGACAAATGACGCACGAAAAAGATACAACCTGGACAATGTAGCCAGGACATTCTTTACAAAACCTTGGATAAAGCCATGTTCAACAAAGTCAAATCTTGCAAAACGCTAAGGAAATGGGACAAGTTGACTTTGATTTGTGAAGGTTCGAGCAAATCAAAGAAAACAAATTATCAATGGTCGTACGTATTTTGAAAATTTCAAAATGATCTCGGGAGAGAACCTGGACCAACTAGACGCTCGATTTACAGAAATCACAAATGAGTCGTCTACACTTGGAAAGGAATATACACAAAAGGAAATGTGTATGAAGATCCTAAAAAGTCTTCCAAATGAATGGGAAATGAAGGTCATGGCATTGAGACACTCCATGGACCTATCAAAGACATCCAATCACGAGTTATTCTCGGACCTCAAAGCCTACGAGTTTGAGCCGAAGGAAAGACAGGAAGAGACAATTTGTACCCAAAACAAACGCTTCTAGTTGTCAAAGACGGAAGGAGAGCCGAGGTCAAAGAAGCAATTGACCCGTAAGAAATAGCCCTAATGGTTAAAAGATTTAACAAGTTCTTTAACAAGAACTACAAGAGAGGAAAGGGTGAATCCTCCGTAAGACACTCGGCTCCTCCAAATCAAGGGATGATAGGCCAACGAAGAGAATGGATCATCAACAAGTTGAGTATCAAAGGATCGACAACTCAAGAATAGAAAGAGCCGATCAAAAGGTCAATATCTATGTTGGAATTGTAGACAACCAGGTCACTATGCCATTGATCGCTCATATCCTCAGTCAACAAGTAAAACGAAGAAGAAAGAAAGGTCTTGAGAGAAAGAAGACAAGAGAAGAAAAAGGCAATGATGGTCGCAGAGATCTAGACCGAGACAAGTCAAGAAGAGACAATGACTCGAGAGAGTAGTGAAGTCGACTACTCAAGTGACTCACGAAGAAGAAGCTTTGATCCGCTTAATGGCCAAAGAACAAGATCAAGAAGATGAGGTACAATCTAACTCAACAAGCTCGGTATACACTGTGATAGTGATCGTGACACACACACTTCATCACCCACTGATCTTTATGATTCATTAGGCAAAATGATGAAAGATTTTGAGCACATTAAAACCTCACACACACTATTGAATGAGGAAAACAAATTACTCAAAAATCAAAACTCAAACTCGACTAAGGAGCCGAGTACTCTAAGTCAAATAGCCGATGAGAATACAAGTTTAAAGGTTTAAAATGCTAAATTAATAGCGAAAATTGCTCGCTATAGAAAAGAGGAGAAACGACCTCAAAAATGTTATTGCCTCATTCACTAAGGCATCTAAATCATTGGATGATCTTATTATGAGTCAAAGAGAATGTGAAGACAAGACAAAGCTTAGGATTTAATTCCTTTGTGCCATGTCAAACTTCAAGAGTAATTTTGGAAAAAGGATCTTCAAGTCATGAAGAGTCCGAAAAATCCAAAACTCTAAATATTGCACACACTTTCAATCCAAAGCACAATACTAAGCAAGGGGCCTTGGTTACAAAGGAAAAGGAAAACAAATACTTGAGAGTCTTTGAAAGGGCAAATGAGAAAAGATTCACGAGTCCTCAAATACTCCAAACGTAAAATACTCAGAAAGAAGAAGCGGAGCTACCAAAAATCCCGGAAAACTCATAAAAGAAATACATATGATGGGAATGGTAGAAAATATCCAAGCCAAGCCGATCGAATAATGTGAACTACCGGCTTTAGACTTATGGAATACAAGCCCAAATGGCAAAGGCCTAGAACTCAACAAAGGCCATTCCAAAAGCATAAGAGCTTTCATCAAAGACACATATGCACCTGTGGCACTACACTCAAAGACACCACAATTACCCAAGAAAGGCAATTGCTAAAACACATATGCAGCATACGAGACAAAAAGAGACAATTTGTATGAACCTGGACTCCCAAGCAATTTGCCAGGATTGATTATGATTATGGCACCGATAGATGGCAACCTCTTGAGTCAAATCATTTGGCTATAGGTTGGTTGGATCATCTTATAATTTAACCCCTCGGACCCGCATAAGAATGGGTACCTAAAACTTAATTTCCTTGATTGCGGGTTCAAGGAACAAATGAGTGCCAAGGAACCTGGTACATGGGACAATGGGTCGCTTCCACATGACAGAAATAAGAGAAATCTGTCAAAATTCAAGGAAGTCAAAGGAGCAAAAGTCATATTTGGAGGAAATGAAGCTCCCCGTGAAATAAGAGGCACTGGATCCATCAAAAGGAATGGTTTAGAAATCACGATGTTGCATATGTTGAAGGACTAAACTTCAATTTACTAAGCATCACCAACTCATGACAAGTGGCTACAATGTTGGATTCAACACGGGAATATGCCAAATCAAAAATGTTGAATCTAATGAAGTTGTCTTTGCAAGGATGTAGACAGAAGAATATGTATGTAGTGGATTGGTCAATCGCAACACCCAAAGACTCCTACTAGCAAAGAGCACAAATTGAATCAAGTTGGTTGTGGCACAAAAAGCCGAGTCACCCGAACTTCAAAACAATTAATAAGCTAGCAAGAAGTCATCTTGTAGAAGGACTTCCGGACTCGATATCAAGAAGGAAAGTATATGTGATGCATGTCGAAGGAAAACAAATCAAGTCGTCATTCAAAGAAAACACATGCCCATCCTCAACAAGAATATCGTGCATCCGCTTCATATGGATCTATTTGGCCCAAAGGGAACCAAAGAAGCATAAGTGGAAAGAAATACACCTTGGTGGTAGTAGATGACTACTCAAGATATACATGGACAATATTCATGTGCAAGAAGAAAGAAACTCTACAAAAGCTACCACAAATGATGAAGAGAATACAAAATGAGAAGAGTCAAACCATTATCAAAATAAGATCGGATAGAGGAACCGAGTTTGTCAATGGAATAATAACTCAAGATCTTGTATTGAGAATGGTATTGGTCATGAACTATCACCGCAAGGACTCCACAAAAAGAAATGGAGTTGCGAGAAAGAAGGAACAACCCTCGAGGAAGCGGCAAGGACCATGTTAGGTGAAGCAGGGTTACCAAAAAGATTTTGGGTGAAGCAATCAACACGACACTTGCTACACCCAAAACAGATGTATGATAAATAGGCAAAATGACAAAGACTCCCTATGAGATCCGGATCGAAGAAAACCAAATGTTGCATATTTCGTGATATTTGGATGTAAATGCTTCATCCACAATAATGGCAAAGACAACCTAAAGGCTTTTGATGCTAAAGTCGATGAGGTATCTTCAGATACTCACCAAAGCAAAGCCTAGAATACTCAACAAAAGAACTATGGTTCTGACAGAATCCATTCATGTAGTATTCGATGAGCCAAACATAAATGGAAAAGACATTGAAGAGTCACCGATAAGTCAAAACATCCAACCTCACGGAAGAATCCCTATCTTTGGTGAAGCCGGGGGGATTATCAATTCGAAGAAGATGAGATAGCTGAATCTCAAAAACACCGGAAAATCTGCGAATGAGTGATCTCGAGAAAGTGACCACGGAACACACCGTACAAGTCGATCAATCCAAATAACTAACTTCAACTCCTGACGTAAGATGGCCGAGAGACCATCCACCAGATCTTGTCATTGGAGACATGAGAGAAGGTGTCAAGACAAGATCCTTAACTCAACAAGAAGCGAATGTTCACATGCTTCATCTCGCAATAGAGCCCAAAGATGTGTCACAAGCATTGGATGACACACATTGATTCAAGCTATGCAAGAAGAGTCAATCGATTTGAGAGAAATAAAGTATGGGAATTAGTACAAAGACCCATACATCAAAATGTTATTGGAACCAAATGGGTATTCGAAAATAAGATGAACGAGGAAGGTTACGTGGTAAGAAACAAAGCAAGATTGGTAGCCAAAGGATATTGCCAAGAAGAAGGAATAGATTTTGATGAGACATTTGCTCCTGTAGCAAGATTGGAAGCTATAAGGATGTTTCTTGCCTATGCGCACTCACAAAAATTTCATTGTATATCAAATGGATGTAAAAAGTGCATTCCTAAATGGATTATTGGAAGAAGAGGTGTATGTTGAACAACCTCCGAGGATTTGAGCGAAGACTCTTGGAGACAAAGTGTACAAACTCAAGAAAGCCCCGTATGGATTGAAACAGGCACCCGGAGCATGGTATGATACCTGTCACAATTCCTAATCGAAAATGGATTCACTAAAGGAAAAGTAGATAGAACACTTTTCGTAATTCAAGACAAGAAGAGTATATCTTTTGCTTGTTCAAATATATGTGGATGACATCATTTTTGGATCCACTAACAAAGAGTCGTGTGAAAAATTCTCAAACCTCATGCAAAGTAAATTTGAAATGAGCATGATGGGAGAGCCGACATTCTTCCTTGGACTTCAAGTGAAACAAACAAGGATGGAACCTTCATAAGCCAAACAAAATACACCAGAGATTTAATGAAGAAATTTGGTATGGAGGAGAAGTCTTCTCAGAAAAATACCAATGAACACATCACAAAATGGACATGGATGCGGATGGCAAGCACAGAGATCAAACAAGATACGAGCACTTATTGGATCATCGCTCATCTCACAAAGCCTAGCGGGCCGGACATCACCTTTCTTTGTAGGTGTATGTGCAAGATTTCAATCGCTCCAAAAGAGAGCCATATGATCATGACTAAGAGAATATTGAGATACTTAAAAGGAAATCAAGAAGTAGGGCTATGGTATCCAAAGGAAGGTGGATTCAAGCTAATTGGCTATTCGAGACTGACTATCTTTGGATGCGAGTGGACAGAAAAGTACTTGAGTGCACATGTCAAATGCTTGGAACAGATTAATTTCTGGTTTAGCAAAAGCAAAACTCAATAGCCACTTCTACAAATGGCGAGAATACATAGCTGCGGGCAAATTGTTGTCAAGTCCTATGGATGAGACAAAGAATGAGAGATTATGAAGTTGAAGAAAAAGAAATTCCAATCATGTGTGATAACACAAGTGCAATTGCAATCACTCAAAATCTGTGTTGCACTCAAGAACAAAACATATAGATGTCGATATCATTTCATAAGAGATCATGTTGAAAAGAAGGACATTATCTTGGAATATATCTCAACCGATAAGCAACTAGTGACATCTTCACAAAACCATTATGTGAGTCAAGATTTGAAGAACTCAAACATGAGTTGGGGCTAATTGAGCTAAGCCGAGACACGGAAGAGTCAAAGAAACGAAATGGAACAGAAAGAAGGTGAAAAGAGTGAAAACAAAAATTAGCTCAACAAATCACCAGATCGGAAAAGTCAACTATACCAAGTCACCGATAAATGAGTCACTAAGAGAAATGTGAGAAGCGAGTTAAATCGGCTAAGAGATAAGTGAATAACTTATGAGCAAAGTGACAAAAACGCAAATCGTTTGACTAAGCGGGAATGTTTTAAGAGACACGTCGGATAATGATGATGTGTACGGACATAAAGCCGCACACAAGCTTATGATTGGATATAAATGTTTGCCGCATTAAATACGAGACATGAATCAAGCTCAATATGCGTGCGAAATCCAAGCCGTTGATTTCGATCACGATTCAAAAAAACCGCTCTCGCACGTCCTTTCATAAACCATATTTAAACCATTTTTCGTCCGTTTCTCTCTCACACTTCTAAAACTGCTCAATCTCTCTCTCAAAAAAGCAAAGGCAAATACTCTCAAAACCCTATCAACCTTCAAATCAAATTTACGAATTTTTCCTTGAAATTATTAGAAATGGCACCAACGTATAACTTTACCAAGTTGGGAAAACAAATCCACACCGGTTCGACCGTGGATTTCGACGAATGGTGAAGCGGGGTCCGACGACACCCTGGTGAAGAAAATCGCGGAGAAGTTAGAAACGCCGGGGATCAAACCGTTCCTAACACTGGGTATCCTATGACCTATGTGGAGGAGGTCGCACAATTCTACGTGAATGCCGAGATTCACGATGAAGGAATCAAGTCATCTGTTCATGGGAAGCAATGACTATCACACGCCAAGGATTTGGTCAATATTGCTCACTACCACAGAGGGAGCATCCGAGATCAAAAAGGCGATGTAAACTTGGCCGACGATGGAAAGAAATAGCCAAGTTCGACGTTCGACAAAATAATATACACAACAAAACAAGAGATGGCAAGGAGGACTATCACAAATTGTTGGATATTGTTGCCAAGTGTATCGACATCAAATTTGGCGGCTTTGACCAATCCAAAAGGCAAAATTGATTGTGATGGCCTGCAATAATCGAAGAAACGAAGATAAATCAAGCTGAGTTTATCTACTGGCCGGACTCTGCCGAGCGTGGGGAACAAGTCCTTCAAAGAAGATGGGTCATTTGGAGGATCTCTCGGATATGGCCTGGTGATTGGCCGGCTATTGGAGGTGAAAGGAGTACCTCTTGACATGGAAGGCCTTCCATGTTAACAAGAGGATGTTCGAGCTAATCTCTCTGGTGCTCGAGCGTCGTCGTGCCAAGAGAGCGACACGATGAGGGGAATCACCGACCCAGAAGACACAAATGCTTCCTCTCCAACTAAAAGAAAGCCCCTGCGGCTACCAAAAAGTCTCGCGCCCCTGCGTGAAAAGAAAACCAAACATGCTCCCCGCCCGCAGCGAGTCACCCGCCTAAGCAAGTGTGTCACCGCCCTGCGGCGGCGAGAAGGACTCACAAATTCCTTCTCGATCGTCAAAAAGAGGAGAAGCCCCGCAAGCCTAGACGGCGGCTCTCGAAACAAACACAAGCACCGGCCCGCCCAACACTCGAGAGGACACCGCCTCGAACTGAAATTCCCCGGTACAAACCAGAGACGAAGAAGACTCGTCAGCCAGGGCCGAACAAGAGAGAGAAACCAGTGAGTCGGCTACTCGGCTAGCACAGATCTGGAGACTATCGGAAGTAGAGAGTCTCCGGATGTAATTGATGAAACGACCAAGTCTGCTTTGAAGGTGATCAAGAGAGTAACTCAAGACACAAATTGTAGTTCATACAATTAAACTCAAAAGAACCAGCCAAGCAGATAGTGATGTAATGATCCTATCTCCACCTTACCCCCAGGACATCCAAAATCGTCTGCGTGAGTGGAGAAAATGGAAGTCGAGCAGTCGAGAGCAACAGTTCCAACGGCTGAATTCATAGAAGAAGAAGAGAACTCGCTAAATTTCCTCGGATTATCTACTGTGCTCCCACTCTGGATGAAGACAATCGCATGGATATTCTCGCGATCTACAAGGACAAGGAGAGAGAAAGCAAGCTGAAGAAGCGAAGAAGCACGCGGCGATACACCCTATCTCCTGGCAGCCTGAGAACACTTCCATCCTCTCCTTGATATCTTCTCCGAAAGTGATGAGGAACCCGAGAATCTTTTTGCGCCGCCACGGAAGAATTGCGGATCTGTGGCATGCATGAATCAAGAATCCTTCACGAGCAAAGATCGATGGAGGGACCAGGAGAGTCCTCGAACACAAATGAAATCGATCCAATGGGAGTGGTTCAAAGAAATAGCACTGATGTTCTTCTTTACCACTTCCCCTCACTCGAAGAAGCGATAAGGAAGATGGCGATGAAAGCGGGCTAGTGGGGACCCCGGTCGAGCCAACCCCTATTGAAGGTGTGCCACCACCGCCCCAACTACTGAACCATCAATTGCAACAATGGGAGTTTGGAGACGAGTAACCCCACTCCAAGTCACTCACCGGTGCGCCACCGAGGGGGAAACTCCTCCACTGCGGCGGGTCGGAGGATCTTCGCAGATGACTCCCCAAAGAATGTAGGAGGCGAAGCAAAGAACACTCAAACACAAGAAGAAACGAGAAGTTGCCATCAACGAAGCTCGAGGCGATTGAGATCTGTCTCGGTGAGGTGCAACAGACTCACGAAGGCTAATGTGGCTATGCGATCGAGCGCGGGAAGGAATGAATGTTCTGGGAGTTAACACTGGCGATGAAAGCGCAATCCATGGGGTTGAGACTCCAATGGATGCCACTATAGAAGACCCTAAGACGATTGACACATCGCCGAAAGGGAAAGGCGAGCCTCGCAGCCAGAAGAGAGACCGGGCTGGAGGAAATGAAGGCCCACGGAGGTTGAGACTTCCAGGGGTAACACACCAAGTAGAGAACATCCTCCCGCAACCATCGATCCATCCGAGAAGGAGATCAACGCACTTCATGATTCCCAGACAACCCCGATGTCACCTTTCCGGGATCGAGGAAGGCGAAGAAGAAAACCGAGTCAACCCCGTGACAAATCCAAAAGACTCAACGGTGCGGATGTTCCGAGCACGAGCAAGTCGATCCCAAGACTACTCGTCAGACCTTTAATTTTGATGATGAGCCACCAATGGAAATCTCATCATCGTCCGGTAAGACGCTCGATAAGGCCGAGGACCGATCTCTCAAAAGGAGAAATCACCGAGACCAACGAAGGTCATTAAGACAAAGGCTCGTGGCCAGCCCATCGCACCACAAAACCCAAATTTGAACCGGCGATCACCGCTCCAGCTCCTCGAGCTACAATGGGATCGATTCCCAAAAGAACTTCACGCCCACCGCTTATCATCGAACAAATCCCGGATGGCGGTGATGAATCCTTTGAGAATCTTTCCCTTTCTCACCGGAGATACGAACTCCACGAAGAGTCGAAAAATGAGCAAGCACGCTATCACGCACCACTCTGTTTTTCACTCGGGCACCATTGTTCAGTAGATTCGATTTCGATTTGTATGGCCATCACCGCAATGAAGAATCAAATGCGAGAAGTGTTCAAGGCACTCTTTTCAAGTTGAAAAGATGGAGAGGCATCGAGCCTCGATATCGCTGGACAACAGAGATGCCAACCTTACAAACCGACTTGAGAGGCATCACCAGTCGGTAAGGGAATGGTGGCAACAAAGAAAGAATCAATGCGTGTGGAACAAAGTGAGATACTTGAGACAATTATTCAAAAAGTCACGTGTGGAGAGTCTGAAAATGTTGATGCGAAAACAAAGTCTGGGAACACATTGAACATATGCACGAAGCTCACACCGCCGAGATCAAGGCAGCTGCGTGAAGCGAAATGCAAATGATATACTGGCGTTTGGAAGAACACATGACAAGAAAATTGAGCCTTCTCATGGTTTGAGATGAAGCGATTTCAAGAGAATCCAATGCTTTACTCGATCAATTCCGTGCGGATACAACGCAATGACTTGAAGCAAAATTCAACCATCGAGACTTCGACTTCATGCTTGCCAAAGATGTTCCACAGGGTTCCTCTATCCTTTGATGATGCCAAAAGGGAAGAGGAATACCTTAAAGCAACAAAATCAAGTTTAAAAGAAAGGAGCGGTGACAAGGAACAAATGTGAAGGGAAAATCACCGAGGAAATTTTGAAATCGAAGAAAGGAAAATCTGGCGAGGGAAGGATCAAAGAATGTGACCTTGATGATTGCACAAACCCCAACAGGGGGTCCTGTCACGGTGACATTATAAGCGGCAAACTCCCCTGTGACTCTGCCACTCCAACACTCTCTGTGTATCTATAGCCGAGAAGAGAAAAGAAATTGAAGCGAGGGGATGAAGGAGGTGGAAGGAAGAATGGATGCCAGGGTGATGAACATTTTGAAAGAACACGGAGGCATTCCATTGGAGAGACACGTATGCCATTTCGGATGTCGGGACAGAGCGAAGATCGGTTGACGAATTCAAAACGCTCGAATCAAGGTTATTTTGCAAATATGTCCTTGCTCGAAGCTTAGGACCTCTTCTTTGGGAAAAGGGTCTCACATTATGTGAAGAAGGTTTACGACAATGAGACAACCGCGATCGCTCTGCTTTGTCACTCCGCCGGCACTCACCGGGAAAGAAAAGGCCCCAAAGATCTGATACGCCGCAGGTAGAGGAAGAAGCGGCGATGGAGGAAGAAGCTTGGACTGGGGCCTCCGCCCAAGAATATTGAATACGTAGATCCGGGAAAGAAAGGAGGGATCTACTTTGGGCTGGGCTTGACCATGTGGCGAACTTGCAAGTGGCTAAAACCAACGCCGAGTATGCAAAAAGGATAGAAGAAAACAAACAAGAGACAAACTCAGCTATGGCGGGAGAGACGAGGAAAGAATAAGGAAAGATGAAGCCGCCGGGGAAGGCATATGAGAAGAAAAGAAAGCGGTGATGACGAGAAGAAGAGAAGAAGAGAAGAAGATCTTGATCAAGATGAAAGAAGGAGATGAATGAAGGAGATGAAGTGTTGTTGTCCAACCCTTCGTGTATTTTATATGTAAATACATACAATGTAAGTCTTACGTAATAATGCAAATTTTTTTTTATACTCACGATACACCTTGTAAATTGTGTTAAGTACAAGAATGATATGATCAATAAAAAGATTGATTATGCGCATACATTCTATGTCAATACACTATCTGTAGATCAGTGTTATTTGCATCTTTGTATGATTTAAGTTTTGGCATCATCAAAAAGGGGAAATTGTTAGGAATTCTATTGTTTAGATTTTGATGAATGCCATGTAAAACTTAGAATAGAAAGTTGGCTCCCAATTCTTGCTTTGAAATGTATTGTAACATTTAGAGTGGCCGAGTTGAGTTAAGTCGGCTACGCTCCAACTTGCAAGAAGACAATCAAAGGCTTGAAGGAAAAACTCTGCGTGAGACAATGAGTACAACAAAGAAGAAGCGGAGACGAACTCGATCAAGAAGCGGTGAGATGCGGTGAGTGAAACATCGATCAAGTCGACTCAAAAGAAGCCAGTCTCAGTCAAGTGATGAAAGAGTCATCCATGATTGGAAGGCGACTCTAAGTCACCTGGGAAAGCGAGGAAATGCGATCAAGTCGAGATAATCGTAAAAAGAACCGTTGCCGCGTAAAATCAAGAGATTTACTTAAACAAGTAATATCTCCATACTACCTTTCTTGGAGTGCTCGGTCCCGAAGCGTGCAAAAGAAATGAACGATGGGAAGCACTACACCGTGTCGAACTCGAAAAGGTGATAAAACATTTCATACGAGAAATGGCAATTCCAAGAATCGCACACCAACGATTTGCAAAGTGATTTTCAAAAATGAGCCTATCTCTTCAACGGGCAAATTTTTGAAAGTTCACTATAAAAGGCTGAGGAGTTTGATTGAAAAAAGGATGCGTGGATGAATGACACACGTGAGATATACAAGCTTATCAATAACTAAAACAATCTCAATCCTCAAGCCTACATCTCGAAGTACATCAATCCAACACTTACCTGTGAAGGAAAGAGAACTTCAATCAGTTGAAGAGGAAAATACCGAAAACAAGGGGTCTACATTCCAAGTAGGATTGTAGAAAGGTTCAAGTGAACCAAGTCTTAAGCTTTTGGAGGGCTTCGTGATCAAATCCAAAGTGCTTGAGCAAGTGAGTCAGTGTAGCAAGGCAAAGCGCCCTGTGAAGAAGGCGAGTCGTCGAGAAGCCAGGTGAGTGATCAAGGCGTCTCAGGACCGAGTCCCAAAGGATCAAGTTGGGTGTTGTGATCAAGACTTGTATCCGGATCTTACCACTTTGTAAACCGATCATTACTTAGTGGATTCCTCCAGGAGTTGGAGAAGAGAGGAGTAGAAGAATTACCCCATCTTGAACCTCTATAAAAACTTTCTTGTGTCATTTACATTTCGAAATTTAAATTTACGCACTTTTAATTGCTTATATCTGTGATAAATTTGCTATCCATTTGATAATCTATAAGTCTAAATCAAAAATTTGTAAAAACTTGCTTAATCAAACTTAAGGGTGTTAAGTCTTCCTTCAAAAACAAAACCACAAATTGAGTAAAATTATAGCCAACAATGAGTTACTCTATTAATGGCTCACCGAGTCTTTGAGAGATTAACTCTCTTGAGGACTAATTCGACCCCATCAAGACACAAATTGTGTGTAAACTCAGAGATTTAAAAGGCCTAAATCGAAAATTTGGTAAGGTTTATTCAACCCCCCTTCTAAACCTTACACTTACACCCCTTGGGACCTACACGCCTGACACGGCCGTGTTGGACAACACGGCCTGGTCGTGTTGTACGACACGGCCGTGTTGTACGACACGGCCAGGCCGTGATCGGGCCTGTTTTGTGCGATTTTTCCTCCTCTTTTGATCCCCTTCAACATGGCCGTGTTCGGTGACACGGTTTGGCCGTTTTGGACCCTTTTTCCAATTTTTATCCAATTTATTTCCTTCTTTTTTGAACATGGCCATGTTACTTGACACCCCAAGTCATGTTGAGTGATTTTCTTGCCTTTTTTCAAGTAATATTGGCTTCACATTGCTCCAAATTGCTCCACCTATAATGTTAAACACATCACACGATGAAATGCTACAGAAATACTTGAGAAACTATGATTTTTCTAACAAAACAATTCAAAAACTATTGAATTAATAATACAGAATATGTACAAAATGACACTTATCAGAGAGGATCAAGGATGCGAATGGCATTTGGCAGGAGGAGGAGAAAGATATAGCAGGAGTATTTCATGAATATTTCGAGAATTTATTCACATCAGATGAGGCTTTGGATATGGATCATGCTCTTGATGCCGTGGACTGCAAAGTGACAGATTTTGCAAGCGAAACCCTCTCTAGACCTTTTGTGGCAGAAGAGGTAACTGTGGCTCTGGCACAAATGCACCCTATAAAAGCACCTGGACCGGATGGTATGCCTGCTTTATTTTTTGAAAATTTTTGGTCCATTTTAAATTCGGATGTTGTATCTGCCGTTCTCTCGACCCTTAATGGAGGGACAAATCCTTGCGCTTTAAATAATACCTTCATTATTTTAATCCCCAAGAAAAAGAACCCGGAATTTGTCACTGATTATAGGCCTATTAGCTTGTGCAATGTTTTATTTAAATTGATCACGAAAACAGTTGCTAATAGGCTTAAACTTGTCCTCCATTCCCTTATACACCACACCAAGTCAGCTTTTGTCCCCCGTCATCTAATAACTGATAATGCCCTCCTCGCGTTCGAGATTTTTCACTCTATGAAACACAATTTGGCGAGAAAAAATGAGTCTTTTGCGTTTAAGCTAGATATGTCCAAAGTGTATGATAGAGTCGAATGGCCTTTCTTACAGCGTGTTATGCTTAAATTGGGGATCCCTAGCTCCTTTGTAAATATTATTATGAAATGTGTTAATTCAGTTTCCTTTACGATACTCCTTAATGGACAGCCAGGCACCATGTTTTCCCCAACTCGGGGTCTCCGGCAAGGAGACCCCTATCTCCTTACTTGTTCCTTTTTTGTGCAGAGGTTTTTTCTTCATTGATTCGTAAGGCAAAATTTGGAGGGAGATTACACGGGATTAGGGTTTGTCAAACCACACCAGCAGTATCACATTTTTTCTTCGCTGATGACAGTATCATTTTTGGCAGAGCAAATGAAAGAGAAATCGACGAAACAAGGAATATTACCGAGATTTATGAAAAGTCCTCTGGCCAACGCATAAGTCTCGAGAAGTCCGAGGTTTCATTTAGCAATGGGGTGGATGCGGCTACGAAGGATACTCTAGCGCACAGGCTGGGGGTTAATAGAGTGAAGAAACATGCTATTTATCTGGGCATTCTGACTGTTGTGGGGCATTCGAAAAAGAAAGTTTGTGCACGTGTAGTGGACCGGATTAAGAAAAAACTTAAAGATTGGAAAGGAAGATTTTTATCTATTGCGGGTAAAATGATTCTTAATTCAGTCAGTGGCGCAGGCTATTCCGTCTTACTTGATGAGTTGCTTTATGTTTCCCGCAAATGTTTACAATCTCATCAACTCTATTATCAGCAATTTCTGGTGGGGGCAGCGGAAAGACAAAAGACGAATTCATTGGAAATCTTGCAACTACTTGTGCCGTTCAAAAAAGGAGGGGGTTTGGGCTTTCGGGATTTGTAGTGTTTTAATGAGGCGATGTTGGCTAAGCAGGGGTAGAGGTTGATACACAATAAGAGCTCCCTTCTATCCAAAGTGTTAAAACAACGATACTATCCTAGATGATCTTTTCGAGATGCTACAATTGGCCATAATCCATCATTTACATGGAGAAGCATTGTAGAGAGTCGTAAAATCCTTCCGGGAGGTATGTGCTGGAACATTGGAGATGGAGCGAGTGTTAATATATGGGATGACCCTTAGTTTCCGGATCAGCCACGGTTTCGTACTCAGTCCAGGCTGTCGGGTAATGGGGAGGTGGCATTGGTTAAGGATCTTATTTGTCCGATTTCGAGGGGCTGGAGGTTGGATATGCTCGCTCAATATTTTTCTCCAATAGAAAGGTAAACTATTTTATCTATCCCTCTGAGTTCCATTAGTAGGGAGGATAAATTAGTATGGCACTTTTCAAAGGATGGTAAATATTGGGTGAAATCCGGATATAAGGTGGCGAAGGCTATCAAAGAAAACGAGATTACTTTTTTCGCATCTTCGGGTACAAACAGCAACCTTTGGAAATAGGTATGGGTTCTTTCTATTCCAAACAAGGTTAAATGTTTTTTATGGAAGTGCCTCAACAACATTCTTCCAACAAAAAAGGTGTCGAATGATAGAGGAATTGAGATGAATATCATATGTAGTCGGTGTGGATTGGGCGAGGAATCGATCGAACACGCCATCAGAGATTGTCCTTGGATCGAAATCTTTTGGGCGATTTCTCCACTCCGTATAAGACATGCAGGAGCACAGCAGCGGGGGACGATAGGTGATTGGGTTGATATGTTCAAGCCCAAAGGGGACGCTAGCAGCCACGAGCTATTTGTAATGTTGTTGTGGGGCGCCTGGTGGGCTATAAATGATCACACATTTGGCAAGGGAGTGAAAGAACCGCAACACTATCTTCAAGGGGTAACTACTAGACTCCAGGAACACATCCAAGCGGCCAATGTGAAGAGAAACAGAGAAACTGGTTCGAAAGGAATCACTCGATGGGTACCTCCGGATGCGGACAAAATAAAAATCAATACGGATGCTTCTATCAAGGAGGGCGAAGGCACAAGAATCGGTATCATTTTGCGGGATCATCAAGGACAAATTATTTCGACATTGGCTAAGCTGTTTAATTCGGAGTATGATGTGGCTATCGCGGAAGCCATTGCGTGTAGAGAAGGGGTAATGCTTGCAAGGGAACTTGGTTTTCAAAAGATAGTAATCGAATCGGATAATGCCAATCTCATCCATCGCCTGAAAAACAGGACAGAAGACCTCATGTATCTAGGCAATATAGTTTCAGATATTATTCAGCTTATTTCTAGTTTTGATTTCGTTCTACCTAGTTTTGTTAGGAGGTCGGAAAATACTCTAGCCCACCACCTTTCGCGTTTTTTTCTTTTTCTCTTGTTGGGTATGAGCGAGAATCGGAGATATTCACGATCACTGGTGGACTTGGTTGTTTTGGACATGGCCTTAATCTATATATTTCTCTTTTCTCTTAAAAAATATAAAGAAATTTATATAAGTTAACATGGTCACAATTATCTAACCCAAAAAGAAATTCATATAAGCGGACAAAGAAAAAGAAATATCGATAAATATTTGTTTGACTTTTAATTAGTGCATTTTTCTTTCATTGTATTTTTTTAATTTTAGCTCCAAACTCTTTCATCGTACCTAACTTAATAAATCACAAATTTGAATTCATTAATCTCTTAATAAATATTCTTACATAGCACAAATTTATAATTTTATTATCATTTATATATTTATAATACAAACACAAAGTTTTATTTATATTAGAGGAAAAATCATTAAACCTCCCAAACTATGCGATTTTTTGCACTTTACCATATGAACTAATTTCTTTTACATTTTACCCTATGAACTTTATAAGTTTTGCACTTTGCCCTATAATGGTCATCGCCGATGGAATATTCCACGAATATTCTGGCACGTGTCCTCCACGTGAGGGCAAAACCGTCTTTGCCTAAAATTCAAACAGAAGTGGTTACACTTTACCATCTGAACTTTGTTAAAAATTTCACTTTGCTATCTGAACTTTGCGCAATTTTCATTTTGTCATATCAATTTAAAAAATTTATGTGTATATAAATTTATTTATCTTTTTTAATACATAAAAATCACAAAAATAAGTTTACACTTTATATTGAGCGAAGTAAATATAAAATTCAATACATACCAAATTTATTTTTATTTATGTAGATATTCTCGTATATATTCTTACTTTTGTACTATAATGTATTTTTTATACTAAATTTTTAAAAAATACTAAATAAATATTAATTATGATTACAATATTAATTTTGTTGTTATTATTTTTTTAAAAATTTTGGATTACCGAAATACCGAGCAAAATACACACAAAAAAATTAGAATAAAAGTTTGAGCCGAATTAATTTTTTGGTACAATATTCAGCACACGCCGATGCGTACAAAATTTTCTATTCAATTATGGTTGTTGTTAGTTCGCCAAATACATATTGAATTTAACCTTTACTTGTAAGAGTACGATAGCAATGGTAATGGACCAAAGTTGTCTCACAAGAAATGTTTAACTGAGCATGTAATTACTTGAATTTATAAAAAACTGAAATAATTCCTTAATACTATAATCAAGTTTTGAATATGCAATTAAGAATCTAAGTAAGAATTAAAATTACATATCTAAAGCAACTTCATATTAGAAAATTAGGATGAAATCAATGTAAAAAATGTATATATCTTAATAATTCAAATATGTCTAAACCGCCAAAAATAAATTGATATCAATGATATATATACCCACCTAAATTATATGCCTAAACCCTAAAATAATATCATAGGTAGTATATTTTACTAAGGTAAATATTAATTTAATTTATTCTTTTACCAATAAAAATTTGAAAAAAAAAGATAAATACATGTATATACATATAATTGTTTATAATTTTATTTCAAATTGATATGGCAAATTGAAATTCTCAATAAAGTTCATATGGTAAAATATAACAATTTATGTTTGAATTTCTGAAGAAGACAGTTTTGCCCTCACTGAAAGGGCTCACGTCGGAATATTATGAGAATATTCCAACGGCGATAGCCATTATATGACAGAGTGTAAAACTTGGATAGTATGTATGGTAAAGTGTAAAGAAAATCAGTTCATATGGTAAAGTGCAAAAAATCATAAAATTTGGGAGGTTTAGTGTTTTTTCCTTTTTATATTATAATTTTTTATAATTATAAAATAGATCGACAAAATTTCGCCCCGGTGCCCGAATCAACGGCCTCATCTGCCTCAATAGAGGGGGCAAATTTGTGACTCCAACCCCAATTAATTCCCTCCTAGATACTATTTACACTCTTCCTCAAAAAAAAAAAAAAAAAGATACTATTTACACTCTCTCGACACTTCCACCCTCCCCACACAGACAGGCTCCATTTTTTCTCCATATACTTTTGACATTAAGGGCATCATGGCCGCCGCTCCTCCAGTTCCTATGAATAAAGCAAACACCGAAAGAATAAAACACGCACAACACACACTTAAAAAGCTGTGAGAATACATAAATAATCGCAAAATTAAAGCAGCTGCAGAAATGGGAGAAGTGATTAGCAATAACAAGCAGGTGATACTGAAACACCACGTGATGGGATATCCGAAGGAATCCGATTTATTGTTGCGAACCTCATCAGTCAAGCTGAAAATCCCTGATGAATGCAACGACGCCGTTTGGGTGAAGAATTTGTACTTGTCCTGCGACCCTTACCTGAACAGCCTTATGAAGAAGGTCGAACGAAACTACAGTAACCCGTTCACTCCGGGCTCGGTAAGTTAGTCCTCACCATAAATTTTCATGGATTTTTCTTCTGAAGTCCCTTTCGTTAAAATATTTTTTTCTTAAGAAATAAAAGTTTTTTGTGCATTGATAGATGCTTAAGAATGTGGGTGGATAAGGTACAAGTGTTTGATGCAGTATATATTGATAGTTTGCTACGATTTGCAGTTGGGGGCGAAATTGTTTTTTCTTTTGGCCATAAATAAGAAATTTGGCAAAATACAATACAGATATTGTATCTACGTTTAACTCACAGACTCACAGTATAATATATTTGTCATATGTATGTTCGACCAAAAAATCAAATATAGGAAGCAATTAGGGGTGCAAACAAGTCGAGTCGAGCTGAACATAGTAATGTTCAAGATTGTTTGAATTTTAATCGAGCTTCGAAAATTGTATTTGAGATTGGTTTGATTATTAATCGAATCAAGTTTGAACGAACTTTAGTTGAGCCGAACACGGATCGCGCTCGCATAACATTTTCACACATATTTTTTTTACTAATTGAGTCGAGCTCGGCCGAACTATCGAACGAAAAAATGTATTCAAGCTTGGTTCGTTATGTTAACGAATCGAGCTTAAACGAGTTTTTATCGATAGATCTCGAATCAATATTGAGTAATTTGGTTAGTTTTTTAGCCCTACAAGTAATACAACAAAATGATCTTAAAAAGAAGCTATCATAAATAAGAAATCGTGCTAAATTAAATAAATTAGTTCAATACTAAATGTATTGCCTTGTAAATTGTACCCGAAATATGAAAAAAATTTATTAGGGTTGTTTGTCGTGTTCGGGTTCGCGTGTCGCGTCGAGATATAAAAATTCATGTTTGTGTTAATTTATCAATTTACCCTAGGGATGACAATTTTGCCCCGACCCGTGGGTACCGCCCCTCCGTTTGGGTTACCCCCGTGACCCACGGCGGATGGGGCGGTTTGGGTATCACTTCCACCTTGTGGGTACCCGACCCGCCTATTTTTTTAAAAATATTTATACTATATTTTGCATATATAATATATATTCTAATGTAAATTTTATATTTTAATATTATATTTATCATTTATAAATTGAAAATAACATTTTTTTGTAAATAATATTTTATAAATATATTACATATAAATATTTTGTTCCTTTTTATTTAAAGTTTATTTAATTTGGGACAGGACGGGTCGACCCGCCTCGCCTTCCCCACCCCTCCTCGTTCTAAGGACGGGCGTGGGTCTGAGCTGGGTCTTTAGATACCCACCCCATTGTCATCCCTAATTTACTCTACCTTTTTTTTAATTATTCATGTCAGATTCTCAATCCTAATAACACTAAAAAATATGGAGCTTACATTTTACCTATTGAGGACAAGCTATTCCATTGCTTAAACCTTGCTAAAACTATCTACTCTTTTTCTACTTTTTTCCCCTTAAACTACAGCCTATTGTAGGATATGGAGTGTCCAGAGTGGTAGATTCTTCTAATCCCAACTTCAAGAAGGGTGACCTAATTTGGGGAATCACTAGCTGGGAGGAGTACACCTTTATCAAATCTCCGCGCATTTTAATTCAAAATCATGAAGCAGATGTTTCTTTCTTTACAGTTCCTGGCACTTTCTGTAAAATTCAAGACACTGAGGTTCCTCTCTCCTACTATACAGGAATTCTTGGTAAGTTACTCGGTATGACTTCAATTGCAATTCTTGTTTGTTTCCGAAAACATCAGCAGAAACAAAATGGACTTGCTGGTTCTTCATGGCATTATCAGAGGGTGTCATTTTATAAACTCCACGAGCTAGGAATAAGAAAAAGGCACTTCTCTCTTAAATTGGAACACCATGTGGAAAAACCAGATTTTGAGAAAGAATCCAAGCTATGCCATGAGGAACGAAAAATGTGAAAAATGTTGAATACTAGAATGGGGGTTGTGAATGCAGGTCTTGGCACCTGCAAAAAAACTCAAGTTGATAATGAAAGAAATCACTCAGGTTGCATTTAGATTTGAGAAGAGGATGTAGGGGAAGAATATTAACTGACTCCATATAAGATGGATTTGAGATCCACCACAATGACTCAAAAAATAGCTTCAAAATAGGAACATAAGGATTTGAAATCCATTGTATCCGCAAAAGCTAGGTGGATTTGTTAAATCCCTAACTTCAAATCCATTCATCCAAATGAAGCAACGGGTGATATTATGAGAAGAGAGATGTATGAAGATGATATATAATATGACATAAACATTAATTGCCTCATTCTTTAGCAGCTCTGGCTGACATTTGGTTTAAGACTATTTAAAAAATATTGGGAGTGGTTGGAAACAACAAATCGAACTCCAGTCCTAGTGGGGTGTGGGGGGGGGGGGTGTATCTGATTGAAGTGACACAGTAAGTCTGTTGTGAAAATCCATGATAACTTTGCGCATACAGGCTTCTCCATTAATTTTGGTCCATACGTAGTTGTGAACTGATTTTTTATGTCATTTTTGTGTTCCTCTTATAGCTGCTTTAGTAGTGCTTTTTCTTTCTTTGTAGGTATGCCTGGCATGACTGCTTATGCTGGTTTTTATGAGGTTTGCTCTCCCAGAAAGGGAGAAACTGTCTTCATTTCAGCGGCATCTGGAGCTATTGGACAGCTTGTAGGTCAGTTCGCAAAGTTGATGGGGTGTTATGTTGTTGGAAGTGCAGGGAGCAAAGACAAGGTTAGTTTTTGAAGTACAATGACCTTTGTAGATGAAAGGAATGTTAAAAAATAAACAAATTGCATTGGCTAATATCTTTATTGTTGTTCACAACTATAATTTAGCCTTGTCTCTGTGAAGTTAGCCTTAGTTAACAAAAAGGGTTAATTTCCAAAATCACTCCTGAGGTTTGGCCTAATTACAAAAAAATCCATTTATCTTTCAAAATTACAAATAACTCCTTGATATTTGTTAATATTGTACAAACTGCATCCTCAAGAGCGGATTATTTGTTGGGTAATCAAAGGGGTATGTGTAGCACTTTGAGGGGGTATTTGTAATTTTGAAAGGTAACTGGTGTTTTTTGTAATTAAGCTAAACCTAGGGGTAATTTTTGTAATTATCCCTAACAAAAATGATTTCTTTTCAAATCCCTGTTATGTATTTATAAAAGGGATATAAATTAGCTATAGATTAGATAACTCTTCGTATAATGACTTTTATCTACCGGTGATATAGAAGAACAAGGTGCTTCTAAAGGAAATTTCATCTTTCCAGATTATTAATTACACATCATAATCTCGTTCATGACTTATGACTGCCTGTGCTGTCTGAGCAAATGAGGAAGAATTCCGTGATTTGACTTAAGAGAGACGAAACATTGTAATATTTTATATTTTTAGATTAATCTCGTCTTAGTTACCTTATAACTTAGATGTGAATTTCAAAACTTTAACACAACCTGAACAATCAATTTGTCTTGACTCTTGAGTGTCAAGTCATTAATAGCAGTTTTTACTAGATGTATCTTGTTCACGTCAATTCTTATTTCTTTTGGTTTATGTTGTGAACACTTGCTGCAGTGATATTTAATAATATCGAGATCTTGATTTAGCTTAGATGTGAATTTCAAAACTTTAACACAACCTGAACAATCAATTTGTCTTGACTCTTGAGTGTCAAGTCATTAATAGCAGTTTTTACTAGATGTATCTTGTTCACGTCAATTCTTATTTCTTTTGGTTTATGTTGTGAACACTTGCTGCAGTGATATTTAATAATATCGAGATCTTGATTTAGCTTTCTGTCGATATTGCAGGTCGATCTCTTGAAGAACAAACTTGGGTTTGATAATGCATTTAATTATAAAGAAGAGCAGGATCTTAATGCAGCTCTAAAGAGGTGAGCCTTCACCTTCCCATTTCTGCTTTCACGGTACCTTATGGTAGCTATAATTTCAGGGTAAATAGATCCCGCCATATTCTTAAACTAAGGTAGTGTTTTGCTAACATTCTTTTGCTTCTACTTCATTTAATAAAAATATAAAAGTTGGGTTGGGGGTGCTTCTAATTTTTGAAAAGTGCTTTGGGTTTTTCTTGTATGTCAGAAGTTTGCCTTTGCATTTATGTCTCAAATTTGAAAAATATATTATTGCCTGCTATTCTACTAATAATAAGAAGAGTGTTTTAGTCTTTCTGTCAAGTACTAATGATTCTCAAGTATTACTTTTATTTTCTTCTACAATAAATAATTTCTTCTTAAAGAAGAATTGTTTGAAAACACTCCGTAAGAATACTCATTTCGTTAATCCTTTTTATACATCTTTCGTTTCATGCAATTTCCCTTCAAATGTTGTATAGGTAGAAAGTTTGAGGTTTTTGTCGAAATATTACAAAGATGCTCATTTCAGTAAAATCCTCTTTGAATAGGTATTTCCCGATGGCATCGACATAT